>JACEFZ010006532.1:15000-60000 GCA_014155875.1 Cepaea nemoralis | reverse complement strand
AGACTTGTTCTAGTACGTGTTGTTAAATTTAGCTTCCATTTTTAATTATACTCTGTAAAAAAAAAGGGGGGGGGGGGAATTTATGGGTAGAAAATACGAAAGGTGACATTCTGAAAATATGGTGAAGGGGTGCATGGGCCAACAAAAAGTTGAGAACCACTGGCTTATAATATCATTATCGCTTTATCAGAGAAATCAATGGCACCAACTTTGATATCCTGGGTACAAATTAACTCTAACACCAGTTGTTCACTTTGTAAAATAACTGTATCTACCAAATGTTGCAGATCCTGTTCATTGTCTGCTATCAATGCTGTACCAGTATCGTTTTCACAGAGAAATCAACGGCATCAACTGTAATAACCTGGATATAGCTGTGAGTGTCTGAATCATTCATCTGTACCAATACAGAGAATCAAGCTGAGCCCTACTGTGCTGGTGCAGAAGAGCACTAGCCACAACATTACAACGTCAAAGTTACTTAACGTCAGATGTTGCTTATTAGTTAAACAAAACATGGCGGACTCAAGCGTAAACACACATACATCTCCATACAGCATCATCATTATGTGCCATGCCAATAAGCGTGGGCGGTCATATCTCGACATCTTAGAGAATCACATAAGTCGTGGATCAAGTCTATGTTCTTGTCCCTTCAATGCCATGTGGTCAAGTCATCCCGATATTTACTTCTCTGTTTCCCCTTGTTCTTTCCCTCTCAATTTGCTAGTTGTCACCAAGTTCTTTAGTTTATGTCTAACCATAACGAGCCCAAAATGTTGACTGCCTGCGCCTAATTTATATAATCAGTTTACGTTTTTCATTTTTTTTTTCTTGTAGGACTTGCTCATTTGTCTTTCGGACTGTCCGTGATATTCTTTGAATTTTCCTCCTAAAATATCATTACTACCACTGCTAATAGATGTTTTTCAGCTTCTCTGCTCATTGTCTACTCCTCACATCCATACAAAAGTGCAGGTTCTATGTAGCAATTCAACACTAATTTTCTCGCTGAAATTTTACATCGTTTTTATTGTTCAGTATTTTTGTCATCTTGCAAAAGGCTACTTTTGCCATAGCGATGTTTGTTCTAATCTCTTCAAGGCACTTCCCATCAGATGTTATGACTGTTTCAAGATCGATGTACTGATTACACTTGTTTAAGAATTTTACCATTTACCATTATATTATATTGTCGTATTTCATTCTTCTTAGTAATGACCATAATCTCTGTCTTCTTACAATTTAATTCTAACCCCAGTTGTTCACTTTGTATAATAACTGCATCTACCAAATGTTGCAGACCCTGCTCATTGTCTGCAATCACTACTGTATTATCCACATATCTAATGTTATTGATGTTATGTCCCCCCCCCCCCCCCCAATGGCGATTCCTCTCATATCTTCTACATTTATAAACATAATTGCTGTGTGTAGGGAAAACAGATCGTGGGACATTACATATCCCCGTCGCACACCTCTCTTAATAGGCTGATATTGACCTTCTTCATTATCAATCTTTTCTAACAGCTTGTTGTGTAATATATATATATATATATATATATATATATATATATATATATATATATATATATATATATATATATGTGTGTGTGTGTGTGTGTGTGTGTGTGTGTGTGTGTGCCCGCACGCGCACGAGGGTAAGTCAATAGGTACATCACAAAGGGCTGTAGAAAAATAACTACATATGATAACAACTTGAAACCAGTTTATTTTTAAGCATACATTGTCCCTTTATGTCTCAACATAATTTCCACCAACATTGATGAACTTATCCCATCGTCTTATCAGTCCTCCCAAATCGGCTGCATAGAACTACGTGATCTGTCTTCTATACCACGTTTTCACTTCACATTCAACTTGGGCGTCATTCGCGAAATTTCTCCCGCCAAGATGGGTGTTCAGTGGACCAAAAAAGTGGAAATCCCTAGGGGCTAAGTCGAGGCTGTAAGGTGCATGTTCCAGAACTTCCCACTTTAGTTGGTTAATTTTCTCCTGAGTTAATCGAGCCGTATGTGGTCTGGCATTTTCATGAAGAAATAATACTCCTCTAGTCAGCAGTCCTGGACGTTTACTTCGAATTGCATCATGAAGCATCGATATAACATCTCAGTGCGATTCAGAATTCATAATGTCACCTTTCTTCTTGAAATTGGTTAAAAGCACGCCTTGACAATCCCAGAACACTGTAAGCATAACCTTTCCTGTTGATGGCGTAACCTTGAATTTTTTGACACAAGGCGAAGAAGGATGTTTCCATTGCATTGAAAATTTGTCTACCCAGCTATGCACCGCTTTACAGGACAAGCATTTGTCAGCATAAACAGAAAGCATTTCCTTACGAATGTCCTTTGCAGGTAGTCCTTTCTCATCATCTCATCTCATCTCATCATGTTCCTCTTGTACCTTGCGGTGTCGAGGTGAAGTATAAACATCGTGGGAGTGCCCGATTATGGGCTTCATGTATCGATATTCCCATGGACTCTGCTATTCCCTCCGTCCAGCGTTTACGTGGTCGGCCCCTTCCTCTGTTTCCATCTGGTCTGTGCATCATTGCTTTTGCCCACAAAAATCGCACAACATCACGTTGCTCTTTGGTTGTACACTCCGTAAGTACAGTCGCCATTTTGTTTATGCACTGCGCATGCGCATGAGACACCTAGCGCCAGCTGACGAATGGAAATATAAAGTTCGATGTTGCTGTCACCTATAAATCTTTCGCCATGTTGTTTATGCACTGCGCATGCGCATGAGACACCTAGCGCCACCTGACGAATGGAAATATAAAGTTCGATGTTGCTGTCACCCAATGACACTTGTAGAAAACACCAACTACATTTACCTGCCATCCCACAGAACTCTGTGACTTACTTATTGACTCGCGATGGTGAATATGTTACAATAGATTTCTCTGGGGCTGTGAAATATTTATGACGGATTTCTCTAGGTAATAAAATTGTTACTAGACATTTTTATGGAATAATAAATTTGACATCAGAGATATCTTTGGGATCGTAAAGTTGCTGTTGAAGATGCATCTTGGATTATAATGTTGGTAGTAGAATTTGTTATGAAATAGTACAGTTGGTATCTCAGTCTTTTCTGTGATGATAGTTGGTTTCTCTGCTGTAGTTGAACTGAACAAAGATGAGCTGAGTCAAGAACAGGCATCACAGCACGCGGGACATAACTATAAATCTTTCGCCGGCATCTTGAACAACCATCTTTAACAACCATCTTCAACAACTATTGTCAACAACCACCTTCAACATCAGTAAGAATGATGAGAACACATGCGCAGATAGAAAGAATAATGAAGATGTTCTGAAAGCAATTCACTCACAAATAGAACTAGTTACTAACAACAGAAAAAGAGTCCACGTCCATTGGTCATGCCATGAGAAAGGGAAAGTTGGAGTATGTTATTACAAAGGACAATTGGAAGGGAATGGCGGCAGGAGCAGACAAATAAATAAAGTGCTGGACAGTTTGAGACCATGGCATTGAAAAACATCAGGATCAGACATTACTAGCAGCGGAAGAGACAGAGGGTTGTGGTAGACATGATCATCAAATGCCACACTGCATGGAGTTAGAAGAAGAAGAAGGATAAGTGTGTATATATATATATATATATATATATATATATATATATATATATATATATATATATATATATATATATATATATATATATATATATATATATACTACTAGCTGACCCGGCCCGGCTTCGCCCAGGCCCTGGAGGGGATCTATCTATCTATCAGTCTGTCTGTCTGCTTGTTTGTCTGTCTGTCTGGCTGACCCGGCCCGGCTTCACCCAGTCCCTGGTGGGGAGCATCTCATTTAATTCATATAAGTAGTCATATAAGCTCTCCCGTTCCCGACTATCTGTCTGTCTGTCTATCTGTCTGTCTGTCTGTCTGACCCGGCCCGGCTTCACCCAGTCCCTGGTGGGGAGCATCTCATTTAATTCATATACGTAGTCATATAAGCTCTCCCGTTCCCGACTATCTGTTTGTCTGTCTATCTGTCTGTCTGTCTGTCCCGGCCCGGCTTCACCCAGTCCCTGGTGGGGAGCATCTCATTTAATTCATATACGTAGTCATATAAGCTCTCCAGTTCCCGACTGTCTGTCTGTCTATCTGTCTGTCTGTCTGACCCGGCCCGGCTTCACCCAGTCCCTGGTGGGGAGCATGTCATTTAATTCATATAAGTAGTCAAATAAGCTTCCGTTCCCGACTATCTGTCTGTCTGTCTATCTATCTGACCCGGCGTGGTTTCGCCCAGCTCCTGGCGCACAGTAACTTAAAAGAATGTCCTTCCACACACCATTCAATGAAAACTGTTTTTAATCACCGACACGACAGTTGATAAGTTCTTTAAGCAGAAAAAGATGGGTTACAATGTTATGCATTATGCATTATTTTTATGAAAACTTTGAAAATGCCTTAAAGATTATATCATTATTTATTATAACTCATATGCCTGAAAATAACTATAGACAAAGAGTTTAACAATAGTGCAAGTAAGTCCAACAATATGACTATAAAGTATATAGAAATGTTATTAAAAGTTATGCCCCTTGAAATAACTTTTCTAGAGTGAAGTCCCCCTGCTATATAGAAATTATATAATGAAAATGAAAAGTAAATGTTATTAAATAAGTAGAAGATTTTACACTAAGAAACTATTATAGTCGGTTGCACAGGAATGAAAGGAAGACGTGTAGAAAATTTCATCTCAATCGGATGTACCGTTATCGAACGCATCCAATACACACATACAAAGTCACATACACTCTGTTTTATATATATATATATATATATATATATATATATATATATATATATATATATATATATATATATATATATATATATATATATATATATATATATATATAAAACAGAGTGTATGTTTGTTTGTGGGTATTGGATGCGTTCGATAACGGTACATCCGATTGAGATGAAATTTTCTACACGTCTTCCTTTCATTCATTTGCAACCGACTATAATAATTTCTTAATGTAAAATCTTCGACTTATTAATAACATTTACTTTTCCATTTTCATTATATAATGTCTATATAGCAGGGGGACTTCACTCTAGAAAAGTTATTTCAAGGGGCATAACTTTTAATAACATTGCTATATACTTTATAGTCATATTGTTGGACTTACTTGCACTATTGTTAAACTCTTTGTCTATAGTTATTTTCAGGCATATGAGTTATAATAAATAATGATATAATGTTTAAGGCATTTTCAAAGTTTTCATAAAAATAATGCATAATGCATAACATTGTAACCCATCTTTTTCTACAGTTTTCATTGAATGGTGTGTGGAAGGACATTCTTTTAAGTTACTGTGCGCCAAGAGCTGGGCGAAACCACGCCGGTCAGACAGATAGACAGACAGACAGTCGGGAACGGGAGAGCTTATATGACTACTTATATGAATTAAATTAGATGCTCCCCACCAGGGACTGGGTGAAGCCGGGCCGGGACAGACAGACAGATAGACAGACAGACAGTCGGGAACGGGAGAGCTTATATGACTACGTATATGAATTAAATTAGATGCTCCCCACCAGGGACTGGGTGAAGCCGGGCCGGGACAGACAGACAAACAGATAGTCGGGAACGGGAGAGCTTATATGACTACGTATATGAATTAAATTAGATGCTCCCCACCAGGGACTGGGTGAAGCCGGGCCCGGTCAGATAGACAGACAGACAGATAGTCGGGAACGGGAGAGCTTATATGACTACTTATATGAATTAAATGAGATGCTCCCCACCAGGGACTGGGTGAAGCCGGGCCGGGTCAGCCAGCCAGACAGACAAACAAGCAGTACAGACAGACTGATAGATAGATAGATCCCCTCCAGGGCCTGGGCGAAGCCGGGCCGGGTCAGCTAGTATATATATATATATATATATATATATATATATATATATATATATATATATATATATATATATATATATATATATATATATATATATATATATATATATATACTCTTCTCTATGGCAGTGAAACCTGGACAACTTACTCACACCAAGAGAACAATTTAAACAGCTTTCATATGCGGTGTCTGCGAAGAATTCTTGGTATTAAGTGGCAAGACAAGATCACAAATACTGAAGTATTGGAAAGATCAGGTTGTGTGACAGTTTATTCCATGCTCAGTCTTCGTAGACTTAGATGGATAGGACCTCTTAGGAGGATGGATGATGGTAGAATACCAAAGGATATCTTTTTTGGTGAATTACAGATGGGTAACAGATCTCAGGGTCGGCCTCTACTACGATACAAAGATGTGTGTAAGCGGGACATGATTGATACAGGCATTGATAATGCACATTGGGAGCAAGTCGCCGCTGAACGTGTTGCATGGAGGGCAAATATCAGAAATGGAATAAAGTCAAAGGAGAAAATTATTGCAGAAAAGTCACACACCAAGCGTTTGAGACGTAAGATGGTGCATGATGGTGGAAATGACCACGTGTTCAGATGCACCCACTGTGAACGGACATTTACAGCGCAAATTGGCCTTATCAGTCACACTCGCTACCGCCATAGTTTAAAAGTTATTATGCCTTTTTAAAGCACAAACTATCGTCTGTCAAGAGGGCAAGGTGCCAATGGAATATATATATATATATATATATATATATATATATATATATATATATATATATATATATATATATATATGTGTGTGTGTGTGTGTGTGTGCTTTGCGTGCGTGCGTGCGTGCGCGCGTGTGTGTGTGTGCTTGCGTGCGTGTGTGCGTGTGTGTGTGCGTGTGTGTGTGCGTGTGTGTGTGTTTGTTTCCTTTCGTTCGTTGACCGGCCATTCAGGGAAAGTATAAGCGTTACACGATATTCCCAACATACCGAACATTCAAGTGGTCTGGTTTTATATTACTCCTGTTTATGTATCTTTGAACAGTTCTTACATTGAGTTACCAGCCGTTGAAGATCTATTTAGATATCCGATTGTTCACAGTGTATAAAGTTGTGTTTTTGTTGTTCCTGATTAAATAAAACAAAGGACTTTCCGAAACGTTGTCCATTACGACTGGACATTTTCTTGCATTATACCATTGTAGCTGGTGTGGTAATGCACCGATGCTTTTAACCATCTGTGAATGACAGATATATTAGGCACCTCAAATTAAGAAGAAAGAAGGAGACCTTTTTGGAATGTGACTACAATTTCTGTAATCATTTACAACTGGCCACGCACACGCTTCAGACTGGGACATTGGGACTACGTAACCCTAAACCCACTACATTTAAATTACAAACGCACATTTCACATTATAGGAGTTAAATAAGTGTCACTTTTTAACTGATTGGGAGTTTTAACAATCAAATCAACGCATAAACCAAATGTGGATCATAGAAGTACAGTCACAGATGCATTAATATGTAGGGGCATTGTGGTGTTTTTGGTCTGAGTAATGCAAAACTACATTCTAGCCAACTTTAGGTGACATTCTTATTTCTCATATCGGGGGTCTCTCTCTCTCTCTCTCTCTCTCTCTCTCTCTCTCTCTCTCTCTCTCTCTCTCTCTCTCTCTCTCTCTCTCTCTCTCTCTCTCTCTCTCTTTCTTTCTTTCTGTCTCTTTCTTTCTCTATCTCTATCTTCCAATCCCTCTCCCACACACACACACGCGAGCGCACACACACACACGCACTCACACACACACGTAATCCGGAAATAATCTGAAAACAGCCACTACTTTATTCAGTATACAACAGTTTAATACAAGACTTTCTTCAGTCCACGGCCAAGCTTTCCGATAGAACGTTATGAGAATAAAACACCATAAAATAAGATAACCCATTGACTTTTGATTTCTGATCTCGTCACTATAATAGTGCTACCCTTTTATCTTAGCCACATAGTTTATCTGCTAAATTTCACCGTCTTGTCAGAGCCGGCTCATGTTACACGTTACAGAGTTGGCTTAATCCTTCTCTTAATCATGAAAGTGTCATACCTCGCTCTGTCTCCAAGTTACAATGACGCTGTACTGAGTTGACCTTCATCCAACTGGCGAGATTCTCAGAGCCATCGATATCAAATATGTCTAGTTTGTCTAGGTTTTCTATTAATGAAACAGCCGCTGAGCTCTCCAAATGAAAGAATGTGAACTCAGTGAACCTTTATGATCTGATTATTTCAGTGAGCAAGAGATAAATTTGGAAGTGCCCATCACATGTAGTGCATGCTATAATTATTTTGATGTGGACAGTTTATCTAATTTATAAATTAAGTTAAATTTCGGCGTGTTCGGCATTCTTTGTGCCGTTTCAACGTGTAGAAGGATAGTTAAATCATGCGTATATCACCTCTTATTTTTTTATTAGCTATTCGAGACAGCAAGATTATCCAATAAATTACTCTTGAATGGAAAGACTGGGACGGGGTGGAAGAATACCACAGCCAGGTGGTTTATGTAGTAGATTACACTCATTCATTGGCAGGTGTCTTTGGGGAATGTGTGTGAGAATAGCCAAAGTGGAGCTCATGCAGAAAACAAAACAAGCCCCCTTAGCTTGGAAGTAAAATGACATGAGAAAAGTATGAATGCAAAAAATTAATTGGTGGCTTTGCTAGGTGGATCAATCCCCTGGATTCCAAATGTTAGGAGAAATGTACGGTGACTGGGACGCATATATCTTCTTTTTATAGTAACGTCGAAGTGGATATCATGTCTGTCCTAGGCTTGTCTTGTGTGCTGCCAATCATCTCTGATACCGATGTTTCAAATATCGAGATTTTGTGGGTTGGGGTGAGGGAGTCGGGGTGCATACTCTAGTGTAATGTGAACGGTAGAGGGCCCTTACTCCACTGGGCGATGAACTGTTGAATTAACATACACCATTGAACGATAGACTGTAGAATGATCACACTTCACTGAACGATGGACTGTAGAATAAACATACTCCACTGGACTATGGACTGTAGAATGATCACACTTCACTGAACGATAAGCTAGAATAAACATACCCACTGGACTATGGACTGTAGAATAAACATACTCCACTGGACGATGGACTATAGAATGAAAATACTCCACTGGACGATTTACTGTAGAATGAACATACTCCACTGGACTATGGACTGTAGAATGAACATACTCCACTGGACTATGGCCTGTAGAATGAACATACTCCACTGGACTATGGACGGTAGAATGAACATTCTCCACTGGGCGATTGCCAACTATCTGTTGCTGACTCGATGTCTTAGATTCATTGACAGATTCAACAGGAACATCAACGCACGATGAATACAAGCAAATACTGACGTCCTTGGTACTCTTCGTTTATTGTAGACAAATGTTACAGCAGACATAATTCGCATGGTCCAGTATATGTGGGAGGGCGTGTGATGAATCATAGTAAATGTATATTCACTTCTGCTGTATAAAGTTTATTAATTAGAAGAGTCGACGCAATCGTTTCAATATAGCAAATATTCAATCGCATACAAAGATGTCATTCTTATGGACTAATGTCAACTTACAGCCTGATCTTGGCGTCTGGTGTGCGGTGTCGCTGGGCTGCCATTAATTCTGCGAAATGCAACAAACCTTCGTGCTGGGCGTTCGCTTAGCCGTACTAGCTTGATAACACATCTCTGACCCTTGGTGGAAAATCAATACACAAATTACTTGACCATTTTTCACGGCTACAAACCACTTTGACGTCTTGACTTGTCCAAACCCCTGACCTGACTGATTAGAACGACCAGAAGTTTCGTTCTCGTGATCTCAGCTGTTCTGATCACGTGATACACAGTCTTTCTGAGTAGTTTCCCTTCTCTCTCGTGATTCATCATCACTATCTCTTAAAGGTCTATTCTTCACTCGTTTTTCTAGTGCTTGCCAGTTAACTGTCGTTAACTTAAATCACAGTCGCTCTTTCTTCACTGCTCCTGTACTGTATACATTCTATTAATACCCAGGACTAGTACTGTAGACCCTGCGTTGCTACATGGCAGTGTGACCTCCCCCCCCCCCCCCCCCCCCCCCCCCCCCCCCCCCCCCCGTTTTTGAAAATGGTTGCACCATTTTCATAGTCTATTCGGTTTCTTCTTCCTATGACATGTAGCAATATTGAAAGTTCTTAGCCATCTCATAAATACATTCTATATACCTATATTCCTACATACACATTCTATAATTGTGATCATATGATGGCATGGTCAAAAAAAAAACTGTCATTTACTGCCAATATAGTACCTTGCGGTGTATGGCAGAGGGGTCTTTGAGCCTGAGGAATAAAGGCCGCCTGGCTAGTGCAGTCGCCGCGAACTGATGGCATGGTATTCAAGTAAACACTACACAGAATCAGTGACCAAAAAAAAAACAATTATTATTTATGTTGGACACACACCTCTATCTATACACTTGTAGATGTCATATAGCCACAGCCTATGGGAGGGCTGGGATAAGTATGCTATATGTTTCAGAAGGTCCCCTGGCCTCCCCATGCAGTTCCTCATTCATGCTTCGGCATGAGCATCTTCATCCCTATCAATGCCATTTCGTCCGAATGAAGGTACGTGTGTGTTTGAAAGGTACCGTCACTCTCTTTATTATTATTATTCTTGGTGTTTGGTATGTGGAATGTTTCCATATTATGTATATGACTTTTTCCTCTGCTGTATTTGCCAACTTGTCGTTCCGGGCTACCGTTTGACCTTTCTTTGCTTCATTGATTGATTGATTGATTGATTAATTGATTTAGGAACTGACATCACAGCATTCGGGGCATTCCCATAAGCGCTCCGTCCCCATCCTCAGAAGCCAGCAAAGAGTTCTAACCCCAATAGTACCAGTAGCAATCTGAATATATGTGCGTCTCGCCTTTCCTCTAAGCGTTGAGCATCGACGAGATCCCCTCGTCACTCCACGCTGTCGCATTCTTGCCAGACCATGGTTCTTTGCTTCATCTGTTTGACAGGTGAGGTCTGCTTCCTTGGTAGTTATTTATCTTGTGTTCTTCCGCTTATTCTTCTTCCCTCTGTATGTCTATGACGTGGGATTGTTTACTTCTGCTTCTTAATTCTGGTTGTAGTCCCTTCTACTTATAGACCAATGCTCATTATGTTGACAAGGTGGAAGTGTGTTCTTGCTATAATAGTATACACATTCGTGTTATCCCAAAATGTATAATACTTTGTTATACTATCAACATTATAACTGGATACTCCAATGCAGTAGTGTTTCTCATTGCAATGTGTTTCTTCACCATTGTAGCTTCATTTTATTCTTGTGAACACCATTGTTGTTAACTCTGAATTGTGTCTCTTTGAATTATTTTTTAGTCCTTTTATGGAGTAAGTATTCTTACTGTTGCTTCTCGCTCTTACGAAAAGAGATTGAGTATTGAACCTACTTTTAGCAATACAAAATCAAAATGCATTTAACGTTCATGTGTCTGAAAATCTTATCCTATAAAATGACACAACAGGAAAATTTTGTTATCGTCACCATGACATTATTGTAGTATGTGTGATGATAAGTTTACAAGTGAAAATCAATAAAAAGAATCAAACCAAATTGTCGCAGCATCAGTGTGATATATTTGATGCTATGTTTGCATCAGTATTGCGTCATAAATTTCGTCATTTGCTCACACTTTCATTTTATTATGTCCTTGTAATTGTAGTTTATATTGTTGTTATGTGTTGTGATTTAGTTAAATTTAAACTGTGATGTTATGTGTCTTTGTTGTTTTGAAAATACCACAATTTTTCTTCAATTGACTATGTTTTGTTTTTCTGTTGAATATTTGTGAAATTGTAGATACTTATTATTATCCTTATATTTTATTAACTATTCATTCTATGATGTATCGATGGTAAATGAATGATATGTTCCTAAATTTTATGTTGAATGTTTGAATGATAGGATCCTTTCAATTATGGTATGATAAATGATTAAGGATTTATGCATTACATATATGTGTTCGTGATATGATGGTATGATCATGATTGGTGAAATGTTAAACATATATGATTTGTGAAGTAATTTTAATAATGAATGAAAATGAAAATACTAAATTAATTTTCAGTAGATTTTGTTGGTCCTATCTGTTTGCACAGTACCGTGAGTATTTTCTGGCCTCATTTGATAGCTCATAAACGCGTCTTCTGTAGTCGCTTGGGCTGTGGGCACAACATTCACAATTTTCCAGATGCATCTTTTGATCTGCTGTGGTGTTTACATGGTCCAGATACTCTCACAATCGTCTTTTGCACAGTCTAGTAATTTATAAATTGAAAAAGTATGTACATATCTGAATCAGTTTATATTAATTCACTTAAATTGTTAAATTGACTGCTGAAATGTGTAACCATTTTGTACGGTAGTTCGGAAGTTTAACTAATACTCTGATCACTGTATCTCCACTTTAACATTTATGCACTACGACTACAACAATGTTGGATTGTTTAAGTACTGTCTCCTACAGTCTACTTAGAAGATCTGCTAGGTTATTGTCTTTACCAGGTATGTGACAGATGTAAAAGTCGTAATCTTGTAGAAGAAGAGACCATCTATGTATTCTAGAGTTTTTCGGATGTCCTTTAAAGGCTCTTAGAGGTTTGTTGTCGGAAAGAACTAGGAATTTCTTCCCGAGTAGATATTTAGAGAATTTATTGATGCTTTCTATGAGAGTTCAAGCTTCAAGTTCTGTGACGGCATATTTCTTTTAAGTTTCCAATAGTTTTTTGCTGAAGTAGAGTATAGGATGTAATTTTCCGTCATGAAGTTGCAATACGATAGCTGAACTTGCATAAGAACTTGCGTCATTTTGCAAAATTAAATCTTTTGAAATGTCAGGCAGTTTGAGAATAGGTTGTCTACTAAAGAGTTGTTTAATCTGTTGAAGGAGTTCGTCGAGTTTCTCAGTCCATTTGATGTTAGTGGGTTTGGTCTCGCATGAGTCCAGCTCTAAGTAGTGCTATACCCATCTATCCATCTGCTGTTTCGCATCAGTGGTGATTTATCAAGTTAAGGATTTCAATGTTGCACTTCATTTAATTATTGGACCCCGGACCTTCTTTATCCATTTCTTCATGTTTCTGATGAATCCCTAATCGCTTGCATTTCGAATGCACTGGCATAACTTGATTCAACATCGTTCAAACACTGTATGGTTCCCTTTACCAAGTCCTTGTTAGCTTGCTCACTGAAAGTGCTTCGCGTTGTCCTTTCCTTATTTTTAAATATATAAATGAGAGTTATCTTCTTTTTATCACTCAATGACTGAAGAATTTGAGTATTTGCCGAATATGAGTGCTTATGTTATAATCTAGTGTCATAAACCTATGCCGCTATTTTAAAAATATTGTCCTTAAGTATATCATACCGGCTCTGTGGACGGACGCAATTCGTAATCCCGCATACCGCATTCGAAATACGGCTGCGGATGATTTGGCAGCAGACTGCTTTGCGTTGGTTCTCATATCAAGGTATGAGTGCCGATGGTTCAGAAAGCAATGGAAAACTCATCATCATCATCATCATCATCATCATCATCATCATCATCATCATCATCATCATCAAGTGCCGTGCCAGCTGGCGTAGGCGTTCATGGCTCTCCACAGATCTCGGTCTGTGATTTTCTGGATCAACTCTGCTGCTGATATTCCTCCATGCCACCGTCTCAATCCATCCAGCATCATTTCTCTTGGTCTGCCTCTGCCTCTCTTCCCTCGATCTTTCCAGTTGTTACGATGTTCTCCAATGCCTCTCTTTTTATCACGTGACCGAAGAAAGATGTTTGTCTCTGTCTTATTGTTGTATATAATGTTCTAGTTTCATTAGCCTGTTTCAGGCAGTCATCGTTAGTTATTCTGGCAGTCCAAGGAATTCGCAACAATTCGTCTCAGGAACCACATCTCTGTTGCTTCTAATTTCTTCTTACTTTGTTCATTTACAGCAGCAAACCGCGTTGCGTTGCTTTTTACGCCATGGTATGGGTGCCGGTCGTTCAGAAAGCAATGGCAAACTACTGAACATAAACTTGCTAAGACATCAACAACAGCAAAGAAATGCTGGTGTTGACTGCAAACGTCCTGTAAAGGATATGCAACTAACCATAACAATACTTGCATACCAGAACGAAAGCTCTGGGAGAAAAGACGAAAACTAAGTTAATCATGGGTGAGTGGCGTGCAATGCGCGCGCGCACGCGCGAACACACACACACACACACACACACACACACACACACACACACACACACAAAGACAACCAACATTTTTTATTTACTAAAACAAAAATATCAAAGAAGGCGATGTTAGCAAAAAGATAGTTACATCAGACCTAGTGTGTACATATCCAAATCTCACAAACTAAGCAGCAAAAAAGGTTAGTGAGATTAGTGAAACTGATATTTGGCTTTCAAGATACTATCAATGTTTGGTTTGGAATTGTTGCATCCAATCAAGAGAATTGCTTTTAAATGTTCATTAGTCAATCTCGTTCGATGTGTTGACTTCATATACATCATTTTTGAAAATGTTTGCTCACAGACATAAGTTGCTCCAAATACGGGAAATTTCTTCAGTTTCGGAAACTCAACATCGGGTAAACAGCGGTAAAATTCACAAGCTTTCCTTCTCTGTGCTTCTCTTTCAACAAGTCATTTGCTCTGGTCCAATGAGCTCCAAATATAGTTTAACTGGCACATCACCATGGTTACAATCAAACGGATTCTGTAACAGATTAATGTCACTCTCAATTCTGTTAAGATCTGAAAATCTCTCCAAAATATTGTTCTTCAAGTAACGAATATTTTTTTTCTTCTGAAAATCGAGGTTGACATTTTAGGCAATTTTAGCTCAAAACTCTTTGAAACAGTGAAAATGAGAAAAGTGTTATACTTCTAGTTGTGCTTCAAAAAATGTCAGCTTTCTCCGAAATCCTTTGACGATTCTTCCCTGAAGTTTCAATTTCAGTTCATTCATGTGGGATGTGACGTCGACCAAAAATGACAACATTGACAGCCAGATAGGATCTGAAAGCTATGGGACAGCTCTATCTTTTTTAGCGAGGAAAACATCTATTTCGTTTCGGAGCTTGTAAAAACGAAACAGGATTTTACCGCAGCTGAGCCACCTCACTGTTGTGATAAGGCAAATCAAAGAATTCAGAATCAATTTCTTCAAGAAAAGCATAGAACTGACGGTGACTGAGTGCATGCCCCCGAAGAACTTCACAGCAGAAACAACTGGTTTCAGTACACAAAAATAAAGTCTTTCCCACGGAGTGTTTGCTGTTGTTTGATGCAGTGTTTGAACAGAGCGCTCGGAATTGGCGAATCTTCCAACCGAGTCCTGATCTGCCGCATCAGACCCTTCCTCACTCCAGCCTTGTTTTTTTCCCCTAAATCAACTGTAACACCTCGAATCTGATTTAACTGAAGGTTATAGTCTTGCAAAACGTTTTGCACTTCTATGAAAATGTCTTTTCCAGTTGTTGTTCCATGCATGCTGCAAACAAATGCCAACTCTGACATTATCTGAAAGTCTAAATTGACACCACGAATAAAAACTAGAAGTGTTGACGTACTCGAGAGATCACTAGTCTCATCCAGCGCCAGAGAATAACACAACAAGTTCCTAGTTTTCTGGCGTATCTGTAGCATTATGTTCTCTCTAAGTTCTTCTGTTCTTCGCACAACTGAACTTGCTGACAATCTGATAGTTCCAAACAAATCGGCTTTCTCAGGACACAAGTCATTTGTTGCTTCCATATACACTCTTTGATGAAGTTGCCATCAGTAAATGGGTTTCCTCGTTCTGCCATCGTATGCATTATTTTGTAACGTGCACGAGTGACAGATCACTTTTCAGCAAGCTTTCTCGTGAAAAGATTTTCTTTGTTTCTAATCCAAGTTTCTTGGACATATTTCTCAGAGCGTAACTTTCTAGAAAACTTTGAAAATGGTGATAGCTGTTTTGTTTCGTAGTGTCGCCCTAGATTATACTCTTTCAAAACGGCAACACTTTCGCTGCATATAACACACCTGGTTTTCTGGTCCTTTGTTTCCATAAAGAAATACTTTACTCCCCATTCTTCATTTAAATTGCGACACTCGGCGTCCACTTTTCTTTTCTTAGTAGCCATAATGAAGGGTGAAGTATACGGGATCAGGAAATGAAAAAAAAATGAATTATAAACATAATTATATCCTTTTGAAACACAAGAAAAGCAGAGGACTAGGGGTCACTCGTGAAGCTAATGCTCACTAAAGGTACATATAAAGTTTATAGGTACCTTTGATAAGAGAATATATCTCATAATAAGGTTTGCAAAATATATCAATAGGGCCGACCTAAATAAACAGCCTAGAGCAGAGTTTTTCAACCGGAGTTCTGCGAGTGACAACCTAGGGTTCCGCCAAAACAGACCGAAATCACCTAAATGGAACATTGCTGCCCATCTTGCTCATTACGTAAAATAGGACAGACACTTGGATCTTCGCACAGAGTTCCTTCAGCAACGTAAACATTTGCGTATGGACCTGCTCCAGCAGAAAAGTTGAAAAAAATTGGCCTAGAGATCAGCTCGATTAACAAATTTCCAGGAAATTCTTATTAGCAGGGGATAGTATTTTCGTAATAACACTTGGCTTCTATGGCATTTTTATGCTATGTTTGCTAAATAAGTGCCTCTTTTCACACTTGCAGTTCACTTACCTATCACTAGCAAACAAAGAAATCCTTGTTACAAACCTAAACATTGGATAACTGGCAAAAAGAAGTAAATATTTCTGGAGCATTTGATCTGTGTTGACAGCTGGAAGGAATCGGGGGAAGGAAAGATGTGTGTGTGTGTGTTTTTGTTTGTTTTTTTTGCCATGGAAACCATGGTAACATCAGAACGTAGACGACGCTACCACGAGTCGGGGAAGGACTTGGGATGGCGCGAAATAAGCAAACATTAAAATAACCAAGAAAATCTGGACATCATAATTTATAATTGAGAGTAGTAAATTTAAGACACATAGCAGCCAAGAGGTCTCTGCACCTGTGAAGATTTCCTATTATTCTAAACATAATATTTACATTTAAATTGTATCACAACATCTCGTTTTCCATACATTATAACTAGCAATTTCAAGTACCGTGGGCGGGCCGGATGAATTACCGTCACGGACCGTATCCTGCCCGCGGGCCATAGTTTTGTGACCCCTGAACTACACACCACTAAGTGTGTCTTTATTAGCAATATTTTTGGTGTCTAGTTAATTTCTTGCTAATTTCAGTTAATTTCAGCCGGTATCCGTGACGAACAGTTTACGGACGCGATTCATAATCCCGTAGACCCGGGTACGAAACACAGCGGTGCTGGTATTTTTTTTTCGAAAAAGGTATAGCTGCCAGTCGTTCATAAAGCAATGGCAAATTACTGAAAGTAAACCTTGCCCAGGAATCACGAACAGTCCAAAATGGCGGGGATGACTGCTACGTCCTGTGATAGACATGCAACTAATTGTTTTTTTAATTTTTTTATTTAAAAAAAAAAACAAAAGTTAATTTCTACTTCCACGAGCGCCAAACAATACACATGCTGCCAAGTCGTAGCGGAGCTTATGACGCAAACAGAAGAGGGAGCAAAACTCCCGAACCAAATATCTACTCATAACCAAGCATCTGACGTATAACGGAGATCACGTCAGTTTTGTTTGTCAATAGATACGACATTGGGATCAGAGAGCGTAACTGGAGAAGCAGTATGTTCAAGCCATCTCTGATATATTGAGATATTTTCTGGCAGGACAATTTTATTAATGGCTGCGATTTAGTAAAGGAGAAATCTGAATCATGGCAGTTTAGATATCAGAATAACGATGTGGGACAGATGCCGAATCTAGAAATGAAATTGAGCATGCCACACCAGAAAAATGTTTTTGCCAACATTGGATAGACAGAAGAAAATGAAGGACTGTAATAATAATAATGTGATAGTTCTCAGCAGTGTGATCATTGATGTCTTATCACGATCGGCCAGTCTGGCAGTTTACAGACACGATCGATATTTTATTAAAATGTATTAACTACATGATGAAATACTACTGGAGAATATTGACTAATAAACGTAGCCACATCAAGTTATTTGTCAGCCTTCTTGTGAGTCATTTTTATTCAAGTTCCATTACTTCATTGCTGGACAGTTGTGGGCACCTCTGGACTATTTTCCTATTCGAGCTTACGTTTCATATTAACATAGAAAGCTGTCTTATTCCTACAAATTCTAACATACTTTATTACACTAAATAAATACAAAAAAGTCAATTGAATTATCATACTTAGTGACTTTTGCAAATAATCTTTAAATTTTATTAGCATAAAGTTAATGCGAATTATTTCACTTGTCCAGTCATTTTCAAAATTAAGTCAAGGGATGTAACTCTCAAATAACACATCGACTGGGGTATTGCGATTTCCTCCAATGTTATGTTAAATAGAATCTTTATATTTTATTTAACTTTATTTATTTTCAATTGAAAATAAAAGATAGCAGTTATTAGTGATGTGTAGAGTGCCGTAGTGATATAAGCACTATCATCATACAGCTCTTCAAATGAAAACTTTGGAAAATAAAGATGGTGGATAGTTGTGGGTGTATTGATCGGGATGTGTGTGCATATGCTTTTAGGCGGATGTGGTGGGGTTACATTACTGTTCATCCGAATGGATTAGTGGCTGTGAAGTGAGTGTAAGATGGGATTTTGCTGGTAAATAGGTGGACGGTTAGGGTCGCGGCATGGTTGTATGATGGAGATGGGGTGGCAAAGTGGCTATCGAGGAGGTTGCCGTGGCTAAAGAGTGGGGATGGGGTGGCAAGGTGACCAGCTAGGAGGTCGCCGTGGTTGAATATATGACCAAGTGGGCGGTATGGCTGTGTGTATGACCAAGTGGTTGCCGTGGCTGAATGTATGACTAAGTTGTCGCGGTTACCAAATGTATGACTAAGTGATCGCCGTGGCAGAATGTATAACCAAATGGGCACCGTGGCCGAATGTATGAATATGTGGTCACCGGGGACGAATGTATGACCATGTGGTCGCCGTGGCTGAATGTATGATGATGAACAGACATTCAAATGGTACATTATAGAGGATGGGAAGTCTACCAATAACAATTTCGGCGCATATTTACGGATCCGATCGTCAGAAGCTCTTGGTTTTTCCGATATATATCTAATGAAAAATGGTCAACTGTGTATTATAATGGCGGCTATTACTGGCTGTAGTGGGTGGAACTTAAATACTACCATCATATAAATGGTGATGTATTAGAGACACAAGACTCATGCTCGGGCTGTGTGAATGTGTACAAACAGTCACATGATCACATGTGTAAGGGGTGCATCCCAGACACATGGTTAATGTCTAAAACCGGACCACTGTGGGGGCTGCTTCCGCTCACAAGCTTAAGTATACATCTGGAACACGTGGGTAATGGTTACATCCGGTCAAAGATGGCAGTGCTCCCGTTCACAGGCATAAGGATACATCCAGTACACGTGCTCACTAGTTAAAGCCGGTCAAAGATGGCGGTGCATCCAGTCACATGCATAACGATACATCCGAGACACGTGGGTAATGCTTACATCCGGTCAAAGATGGCTCTACATCTGGTCGCATGTTTAAGGGTACATCCGAGACACGTGGTTAAGAGAGATACTAGATAAAAATTGGTACCTGTCGGATGTCGAACCACGGGACTTACCACATGATGATCACCATGTATGGAAGTGATTCCACTACTTCATCAATAGAGCATAGGAAGTTTAAAATGGTCCACATTCTCTCTATTTTCTATATCCGTTAGAGTGGTCACCGAGTAATACCTTAGGACATCCAGGCATCAATACAACATTAGGTAGTTTCGAATGTAGAATACACAGCTATAACCAAATCATCGCAGTGTTCGTCTAAATCATTCTCGAAGACATAGGGGAGAGATGTGTTCACCGATACTAGTCGGGGAAGGCTATCTTTTACTTAATAGCCTGCTTGTCATATAGGGACGAGTGGTTAGTGCATGTTATTAGATGTACACACGAACACAACTAACTGTGCCAGCGCGGCCATAGCCGTCTCAGGTAATACGATATACTTGAGCTATCCTGACCATCGAAGTTATCCCGTATCAGATCAGGCATTTATACTGTCACTAATTCTTCTGCCTGGTCATAGGGCTCTTTGCGCTTATCCCAAGAAACACATCTTCATTGCCAATATATGTTTTTCAATGACTCTGTTCATTGCCCCGTATCATATCCACACAGGTGTACAAGTTCTATGTAACAATTTATCATTCAACTAAGAACATATGTTAGACAAATTATTAAAAATGTTGGCTAAATACAAGAAATATGTCGACCAACCATAAATATCTCCGCCAAACTTATGAAAAGTAAACAACTTTATTAACCAAATGTGAACAAATATCGGTCAAAGAGAGAAATATATCAACTAAACTTATAATTAGGTCATCCAAACTTATAAAAATTAGGAAACTTTGTTAACCATATGGGAAAAATATTTGACAAGTAAAGACATGTTTCAACCAAACTTATAAATATAACGACAAAACATATAAAAATTAGGAAAATGTGTTAACCAACGGAGGAAATATGGGCCAAGTAAAGAAATATCTCAGCCAAACTTATAAAATGTAGGAAAATTTGTTAGCCGAATGGGAAAAATATTAGCCAAGTAAAAAACATAATATCTCGTCCAAACGTATAAAAGTTAGAAAAATTGGTTAGCCGAATGGTAAGAAATATTAGCCAAGTAAAGAAATATAGCCACCAAACTTATGAAAAGTAGGACAGATTGCTAACCAACTGAGGGAAAATATTGGTCAGGTAAACAAATATCTCATCCAAACTTATAAAAGATAGGAAAATATGTTAGCCAAATGAGAAAAAATATTAGCATAGTAAAGAAATATCTCCTCCTAAACTTCCAGATAGGTCAGCAAAAACTTATAAAACGTTGGAAAATTTGTTAACCAAAAGGGAAAATTAATGGTCAAGTAAAGAAATATCTCATCAAAACATATAAAAAGTAGGAAAATTTGCTTGGCCAGGGGTAAAAATATCTAAGTCATTTAAAACATATCTCATCCAAACTTATAAAAAGTAGGAAGATTTGTTAGCCAAATGGGAAAAACATTGGACAAATAAAGAAATATTTCAACCAAATTTATAAATATTACGATGTAACGCTGCGGCCTTTCCGCTTTCTATTTCATCATACTGAAAGGTTATGTGCGAACATGACCCGCATTTTCCAACCCATCTGAAACATAGAGCGGGTCAACGAGCGGTTAGTAGGTCGCTTTAGTCACGCCATACGGACAGCAGCGTCAGCATTATCTGAGACTTGATAATATAGAGCAATTAACATTTAACACAACAGACAACCAAGCAGATATACAAATACTTTGTGAAACAATAAGCACAACCACTACACATGGAAATATAATGAGGATACAAATATTATATTAAAAACAATAGCTGTACTTCACTAACTTACACATCAAATATATCACATCCAAAGCGAAAGAAGTAATCTATAGGCTAATTTTCAACATTACCCCAACCACAGAAAGAGCAGTATAGAGATCCAAGCAAATAGCGCCATGCAAACTATGCAGACACAACATTCAAGAAACAGAACACCTTTTCTATGCATGTCCAACAATCACAGCCACTAAGACAATCACAGCCACTACAACAGCTAATAGAAACACACACAAACAAGAAAACTGACATATACAAAGCAATCTTCGTAAACACAATACTTGCAGCCAAAAAAAAAAAAAGACAAATATACGAAACTTCTCGAAGCATTAGCAGAGTATAGACATATTATATGGTCTAGCTGAAACTCGGCCACTCACAATTACCACACTATACACTCACACATTTGTCAACAGGAAATTTCCCAGGTATTCACAATTAAGCAAAATGCCATTCCCGACACAATGCATACTATACATGTTCAAACACATACTTTCACCGATAGTTCTATATTTCTAATGTGTACCACTAATCTAAATCAACCATTCTTAGTATTATTGTCAGTATTTATGTTGTAACATCTTTCCTTCAAACACATATTGGGGGGGGGGGGGGGGGAGGGCCAAAATAGCTAATCAGTAGGTAGCCCAATATGGAGGGAATACACATGTTCCTTCGTTGTTACTAGGTTTATAGCCTCAGTCTGTACAGAACAATGGAGGGTGTCCTTTGTGAGTTAGTGGTCTTGGTCTACCGAGGTTTGACATTCGCCACAGGCCAGTCCAGGTATATCCTTTATACTGGCGGTTAAGTTGCCATAATGTGTAACGAACTTAGCAACTTCAGTCTGTTCCCGCGCTCTCTCTCTCTCTCTTTCTCTCTTTCTCTCTTTCTTTCTCTCTCTCTCTCTCTCTCTCTCTCTCTCTCTCTCTCTCTCTCTCTCTCTCTCTCTCTCTGGACGCTTCCTACAAGGTTTAATGTGGGGAAATTTGTAGATGCATATAAGAGTACGATTTTCAGGAAACCAAAGTGATTCAGTAATACTGTTTAACTTGTTTACACGAATCTAAGTGAGATGAGAATATCTGGTGTGTGAAAGAGATTGTATTAAACGGTTTGGTATGCATGTGAGCAAGTGATTACGCAACCATCATCGTCAAAAGGTAACATGTAGGTAATTACACCATGTCAAGAATATAATGTTGTCACATGTGTATGAATGTATACGTTGTATTCGTAATGTAAGACGACATTGGTTTTGTACATAATAAACTTTTCAAAAAGCTTGACATTGAACGAGAATAAAAACAAACATAGCCTGAACATCTTTCCCCCAACAAAATTGCACTTGGTCTGGTAAGGGGCTGAGATGACCATCAAATTTCACACCTCCTCGCAGTAGCTTTGGGTCTGGTAAACCACTATGGGCAAATGCTCATAGTCGGAATAAGGGCCCATTCACCTGCTCCCCCACCCCCCATGTCGGCCTACCCGGCACACACACACACACACACACACACACACACACACACACTCACAAACACACATTAACACACATACACTCATAAACACACACACACACACACACACACGTAAGCATCTTTGTTTTACTACACAATTATTAGAAACATGAGAGTTAATTTAGATATCACATAGATATCACCCATACCCGCCCAACTACGAGAACGAAGATGATTGGGGTCAATCACCCGATGTCAAGATCAATCCTTAAGTTTAATCCTGAAATGATAACCGTTTCCCGTATTTCTAACTACTCACAATCCCGAATTCCTGGTAGAGCAATCACTAGTGTTGATCAATGCTGCACAATTTGCCACTACGGCTAACTTTCTGATTGCCCATCTAGTATAACAACATGTTTTACATTCATCTGGAATGTTTGGAGTTCAGCATGGCCGAATGGATAAGAAAGTGTGTTCCTAAACATCCGGTATGCTGATGTCGAAATAATATGTTCAAACTAGGGCTGCGGAAGTTAACGATTAATTAATCGATTAATCGTTATTTATTTTTTTACGATTACTCGAAAACTTTTCTCCCATCACTTATACAAATGAACCGGATGTCGAAAAATTGTCGGACATTTTAAACATAGTGCTGCAAACACAACCGAGTTGCAAAATTGAACTGAGTCACCATTGTGTAAGCTGCAGCAAAATGTACCAACAAGATGAAACAGTATGTTTATTATGCTACAGAGTCTTCTACAGGTCAGAGAAGCATTAACTGTCTACATGACAGATGAAAAGAAGCAATACAAAGGCCCAAAACTGTCAGGTTCAGATTGGGAGAAGATTTCAAATATGCCAAAGTTTTCGACTTATTCTGTCAGACCATGGTCCTGCTTGGCGGTCAAGATTTTGTTTCATGTAGCTGTGTATTGCCACTGCTATCATCGTTGACAAAGCATATGACTGTACACGATGATGATCCGGGCTACATAGCTACATTTAAGGCAGCTTGTATTAATGAATGTGTGAATATTACTGAACGTGTAGCTAATATGACAAGTATTTAAATACTACAGATTGCAACAGCACTTGATCAAATCTACAAATACCTGAAGTGTTTGTCAAAAGATGCAAAAGAACGAATTTGGTCACGTATTGAACAACAAATAACAGTTAATGTTCATGATGAGCAGATGGAGACTGCTGCAACGAATAATACTGACATTGACAATGAAACTATATGTGGACCAAATGAAGAGAGTATTAAGCTAATTGAGTCTGAAATGGATAAGAAAATTGCTGAATCGGTTGACCCGTTACAATGGTGAAAACTTAATGAACATCGATATCCAAAATTGGCATTCCTTGCCAAGACCATTCTATGCATACCGGCTACCTCAGTTCCATGTGAACGATTGTTCAGCTCTGCTGGTTATATTGTTAATAAGACGCGCTCGTCACTTGAAGCAAATACTGTCAACATACTCGTCTGTTTGCATAGTTGGTTATAAGATGACATATGAATAAGACAATCCAGTGTTATTTCGATATTTGACAAATACGACTATAATGTGAGTTATATGACTATAATTGTTTTGCTTTAATCGAAATTAACGATTAATTAATCGTTAATTTTTCAAAAGTCAACTATTAAATTCAAATTAATCGGTCGCAACCCTAATTCAAACCCTACACCGGTCAGTTGGACTAAAATTGTGACTTCTCGTCCTTGACTTGGGAACGCAAATTACAAGTACCTCTGAAGTCAGAGTGGCTTCACCGGATGGCGAGGGACAATGGTAATCATTATTCCAGTGTCTTGCCGGCTGTCATGGGCGATTATGACTCTCAACAAATTGCGATCTCATACGTCATGGATCACTTCGTGTGTTGATAACTTTCCGTGCCATGACACAAGACTGTAAAGAATCTTCTCACGCTATCTCCCTCTGTCTCTCTTCCCTTAAATCTTTCCTGTTGTCACAACATGTTCCAATGTTTCTCTTCTCATAGCATGGTTAAAAAATGAAAACTGCCTCCTTCTGATGTTTGTGAGAAGTTGTCCTTGCGACTCAGCTTCCCTTAAAACGTCCAGATTACTCATTTTGACAGTACAATTAGTTTTCGGCATTATTCTACGAAACCACATCTCCAAGGCTTCCACGGATGTTATTTTGCATGTTTACTAATTGTTCAGGATTCGCAGACGTATGATAAAACTGGTTCTATGTAACAAGTAAGAACTCTTTTTTCTAACTTTTTATTGCACAAAACATTCATCATTTGATAATAGCGGTTTTTCCATGTCCTTTTCTGTTTTTTATCTCAGAGATGCATCTTTGCATCGGATGTTATCCATCTGCCTAGATATATGAATTTCTGCACTTGCCCCCAAATAATGTCCTTTACTTTAATTGCACATGCAGGCACAATCTTTTTCTTTTATATCTGTGGCTGCAGAAAAAATGCAAAGAAATATGGGCTATAAAAATAAAACAAAACTCGAAAGAATTGCACGATGCTATATAAAAAAAAAAAGATTTCTAAATAAGAAAAATAATATATCAGGATATGATTGTATCTGAGGAAAATAATTGAGAAATTATAATTGATAATAGAGACGTAATAGTAAGATGGACAGAATACACAGAAGATTTGTTCTGGGACAGCAGGGCCAACAAACCAACATTGTATAATACTCAAGATGGACCAAACATATTAAAGGCTGAAGTAGGGAAGGCTATTAAAAAGATGAAAGACGGAAAGACTGCAGGTCCTGACAAGATAACAACAGAGATGATAATATCGTTATTCAGCTTTGGCATTGATACTTTCACACAATTATGTAATGTTATATATAATACTTGGTACATCCCGAAGGATTTGAAAACATCCATATTCATCAGACTACCCAAGAAGCCAAGAGCTGTTGAATGTAAGGATTACAGAACTATTAGCTTAATGAGCTACATAGCAAAGACACTCCTCAAGGTCATACAAGAAAGAAATCAAAACAAAATAGATGAGGAAGTAACTGAAGATCAATTTGGGTTCCGCAAAGACAGCGCACCTGAGAAGCTATAATCTGTTTAAGGATCTTAACTGAAAAATATATAGAAGTTCAGAAACATATTATGTTTGTTTTATAGACTATACTAGCTGACCCGGCCCGGCTTCGCCCAGTCCCTGGTGGGGAGCATCTCATTTAATTCATATAAGTAGTCATATAAGTTCTCGTTCCCGTTACCGACTATCTGTCTGTCTGTCTGTCTGTCTGTCTGTCTGTCTGTATGTCTGTCTGTCTGTCTGTGTGTGTGTGTCTGTCTGTCTGTTTGTCTATCTATCTATCTCTGTCTGTCTGTCTGTCTGTCTGTCTAATAGACCCATCCCTCTGTCTCTCCCTCCGTCTATCCCTCCCTCCCTCCCTCCCTGTCTGTTTGTCTATCTATCTATCTATCTATCTATCTATCTATCTATCTATCTATCTATCTATCTATCTATCTATCTATCTGTCTGTCTGTCTGTCTGTCTGTCTGTCTGTCTGTCTGTCTGTCTGTCTGCCTGACCCGGCCCGGCTTCGCGCAGTCCCTGGTGGGGAGCATCTCATTTAATTCATATAAGTAGTCATATAAGTTCTCGTTCCCGTTACCGACTATCTATCTGTCTGTCTGTCTGTCTGTCTGTCTGTCTGTCTGTCTGTCTGTCTGTCTGTCTGTCTGTCTGTCTGTCTGTCTGTCTGTCTGTCTGTCTGTCTGTCTGTGTCTGTCAGTCTGTTTGTCTATCTATTTATCTCTGTCTGTCTGTCTGTCTGTCTGTCTAATAGACCCATCCCTCTGTCTCTCCCTCCGTCTATCCCTCCTTCCCTCCCTGTCTGTTTATCTATCTATCTATCTATCTATCTATCTATCTATCTATCTATCTATCTATCTATCTATCTGTCTGTCTGTCTGTCTGTCTGTCTGCCTGACCCGGCCCGGGTTCGCCCAGTCCCTGGTGTGGAGCATCTCATTTAATTCTGAGTAGGTAAGAATCCGCTCTGCCTTCAAAATGTTGACGTGAAGATTTTCTTCCTGCAGCTGCTTCTGTATTTGTTCATCAGTAAGCTCCATTTTTAGCCGCTTGACCACCCATCTGACTGTGTTTGAATCAGTGTTTCTGATTCTAGTGTCTTGGTCCTCCTTCCTCTCACAAGTTTTTGTGTTCGTCTGTGGGTAGTCGTCGCTCTTCTTATTGGTAGTTTCATTGACTGTAGGTTCAGATACTTTATTACAGCTTGCATGCAGACTCTCCAAAGGCAGGTTCGTCTTCTTGATAGTCTGGTCGGTTTTCTCACTATGCATCTTGGAAGCTGCTTGTTTCTTTGTGCTATTACGACGTGCCATTTTCCCCCCGTATCAGGCTGCTTGAAATGTGTAAGGCGTCTTGGCTTGATGGCGCTGAGAAGTGCTGTCAAGCGAATCGTGCCGATATGATAGCGGAAAACATTAAAGATGCGATGATATTGTTCAACACCTTTAAGATAATTTCTTAAGCATAGAAAGATGAGTTAAAATGTTATGCATTATGCATTATTTTTATGTAAACTTTGAAATTGCCTTAAAGATTGTATCATTATTTATTATAACTCATATGCTGGTACATAACTATAGACAAAGAGTTTATAAATCTTTGAAAACGATACAACAATATGACTATAAGTTATACAACAATGTTATTAAAAGTTATGCCCCTTGAAATAACTTTTTCTAGAGTTAAGTCCCTTAGCTATATATAAATTTTAATGAAAAATGAAAAATGAAATAATACTGAGTAAGCAGGCGATTTCACACTAAAAAAATATCACAGTTGGCAGCTCTGGAATGAAAGAAAGACGTGTAGAAAATTTCATCTCAATCGGATGGGCCGTTAGCGAAAAAATAAAGGACATACATATTTACATACATTGCCTTTTATAGTATAGACAAGAAAGCTTTTGATAGAGTACAATATGAACAACTAATTACATGCCTTGAAGATATAAGAGTAGACGGAAAGGACATCAGATTAATTAGTAACGTGTACTGGGAACAAGTGGCGTCAATTAGATATTGAAATAGTTATTCGTCGCTCATAGAGATAAAAAGAAGAGTACCGCAGGAATGCGTGTTGTCCCCAAGCCTATTCAACCTATACACAGAAAACATTTTTAAACAAGTCGAACTGCCTGGACTTAACATCAATGGAATAATCATAAACAGTCTTAGATACGCTGACGTTACCGTGTTACTAGCAGAAAGCGATCAAGAGTTATAAAACCTAGTGGAACAAGTAAACATGTATAGTGCAGAATATGGCTTAGATATTAACATCCAAAAAACGAAAACTATGATAATTAGCAGTGGAAAGGAAAGGTCATCAATGAACATCACAGTAAACGGGGAGATGCTAGAACAGGTAACAGGTTTATCCTATCTTGGACATGCAATAACAGATGATGACAAAAGTGAAACAGAAATTTAACAGAGAATAGATGCCAAAGATGCTTTCAGCGGCATGAAATCAGTATTAACATCTAGAGTATTCTAGAGAGATTAACAACGCATTAAAATGAAATTATCAAATGTTACTTATATTCAATACTACTGTATCGCGCGGAAGCCTGGATGAACATGCAACTAGAAAGTCGAATAGAATACCTGGAGATGCGGATATACAGAAGAATATGCATGGTTGAAGGCAAAGGAGCAAGTGGTAGACAGCGATACAAGTGGGAGGATAGCTTCAAGGGTTGCACGAACATCAATCTGACAGAATGCACAGTCAAGGAGAGAGACAGACAGTGTTTAAGATCCATTGCAGCCAACCTTCATCGTGGAGACGGCACCTGATAGATTGTGTTATATCACCATGACTTCTGTCTTTCTATTATTCAAACACAGGCCCCTTTTTCACTTTCTACAACCACTATATACATAATCCAATCCAATCCAATTTTTGGTACTAGTACCCTCTTTCAGCCTTCCAGTTTGCGACTTGGCTATGTATGGGGTGTTTATGGTGTAGCTTGTAGTTTGTCTTTCGTACTTTGGACTGCTTGTTGTCAGCTTACCGGCTTCTGGTGGGTTGATTGCGTTCATTACTTTCTTGATGAGGTTTTTATGTCTGGACAGAGTCGCGCACTTGTTGAGGCTTGCAGATGTTGTGTGCCCACCCCGTCATATGGTGCTGTTTCCTTCAGGGAGCTTTACCTATCGTTCTCTATGCTCCAGTAATTGTGATCGTTGGGGCGTCGTCTTGGTCTTCCTTGATTTCGTGTGTTGTAGGCGGTTCGCCAGTTCGATCTTGGTGGGGAGCGATATCGTACTTCCTCTGTTGCTTCTTCTTCTGTCTGTGCTCATGCATCTTCTGGTTCGGGTGTGGCTATCTGGGTCTTGAGCAGTGCTAATATCGCTTGTAGAGTATCTTCTGTCCTTTCTTTCACATCTTGTAATTTTGATAGATGTTCTCCATTCTCAGCCTTTACAGCAGTCATTCGCGCGACGTCCTGTTCAATCTTCGGTTGAACTTGTTTCATTTCGTTCAGGATGCGCTGAACGGCCGTTATCCGTGCTTTATGCGTCTTGTCTTTTTCTTCTGCCTTGCTTGATAGCCGTTCTTCTGGCTCCGTCTTTACAGCAACCATTCGAGCGACATCCTGCTTAATCTTCTGATGAACTTGCTTCGCTTCGTCCAGGATGCGCTGAGCGGCTGTTATCTGAGTCTCTTGCGACTTTTCTGTTTCTTCCTCCATGTTTTTGAGCTTTGATCGTAGGTCCTTCAGTTGCCCTTCCAGTTGCGCTTTGTCGCTTTTTGTGTGTCGATTGGTGGCCTCGTATTGCCTCCTAGCCTCTTTATAGGGCAGGTTAGTCTTGATGGCGATCTTCATGGCTTTCTTGCTGTCTTGGTGGCAGGGGCAGCCGAGGTACCTGGCGCCGAGGTTGCCGAGGCAGTTGGCGAATTTTCTGTTAGTGTTAGGCCTCCTGAAGTCCTTGTCGATCTTTGCATGCTGGCACTGACTGTATGGATGAGGTCCAGAGCAGTATCTGTAAACCTCAACCTCACTCTTGCAGGTGACACGAGTGTGCCAAAACTTCTGGCACTTAGAGCACTGTAGCACTCTCGATTTTTAGTGCTCGGGAACTTGGTCTCTCTTGTCCCATCTGATGTATTGAGAGATCACTGGGTCCTCCGATGTTACTATGACGACTGTGGAGGGGATGTTGTTCTTTCCGATGATCCTCTCAGCGCTGGTGATCATGAGTTTCTTGTTCTACTTTGTCAGCATCTCCCTGATCTGGACGTTAGTGAGATGGGTCTAGACTCGTTTAATGACCCATCGTTTCATCATGCTGTGTCGGGTTGCTTGTATTAGGATGCCGTGGTGAAACTTGATGTCGGCCTTCTCTCTGTCATGAAAATCACCGTTGATTAACCAGATGATGATAATACAGGCAGTCTGATTAACGGCATGTTTTCAAGGCCACAATTGTTTTTAACAAATACAGAAAAAACAAGTCGGATCCAAGTAGAATTACCCGGCTCGGGAGATAAAACAGTCCCGTCTGTCATTGAGAGTTTTCCGACATCAAGGCGAATTGGCGGCTTGTTATTGAAACCCGTTGTTGGGAGAATGCAGGAACTCGCTACCTTGTTTTGGAAGTTGCTACAAGGGGAATAACTCTTGAATTGATTAAATACAAGGGAGATAAGATTCTGGACTTCGTTAGTGCCCTTGAGAGACACCTGCATGACATCAAAGACTTGACTAGAACACTCTCAGCTCTTGACAGATACAAGACTGGTGTACCTTAGTGTGGCCAAGGATTGTGACTAGGATTGACGTGTTTTGTTACCGCAGTGATGAAGATAGGATTAGGATGAAGTTAGATTAATAAAAAATTAGATAACATGTGTCTTTATGGCAAAGTGTAGAAGCCATCCAGGAATGATGCGGTAGTGCTTGAGGTAGTAATGATAGAATATTTAAGCCTAATTAATATAGGCAGTTGCCTTGGTAAAACTAGCTAGAGTAGGGAAGTGATGATTGGCTCTGCTAGTGTGAATAGGGTAGCAGGGTGATATTTGAAGAGATTGGGAATTGGTTGGGAGGTGGGGAAAGTGTCCAATGGTGGGATCTTTCAGTGGGTTGCCCACTGGGGTTCTGCACTCCGTTATTGATCTTTCCTTGTCTTAACCTGATTCATAATTAAGGGATAAGCCAATCTGATCCTTGACAGAGTTTAGTTCACTGATAACTCTCTGAGCAAGGCAGTCGGCCTACATTCAGCTAGTAGGGATTAGTATCAGGCGGCCTTCACCAGATGTGGTCTCTTTCTCTAACAGGTTCCCCTACGTCGATGAGAAAGATCTACACTGAGTTTGATGGCGGTCAACTCGCCTTAAGAAGAACATCCAACTAACATTCACTTTATTTTAGTTTATTATAAGAGGAATAAATACCAAGAAGAAAGAAAAATCAGCACTGTTTATGCTAGGCCTAGGATCCAGAGGGTCTATACGAAACTGGCTCAGTGGAGTAAGACATTAAACGACTCATTTACAAGAGGGATTTACCCAGGGTGGGTGATACTCTTTTCTTCACCACATATCACTGAACAATAGAGTCTAGAGAAAGACATTTTGACATGAAGTTCTCGTGGAATAAGTTAGTCTAGAGAAGAATCTTGAACATGAAGTTCTCGTGGAATAATTTATTGCAGTGAAGAAGTACTTTACAGTTTGTGTGGGACAATCTATGAACATGGATTAGAACAAATGTGAGACCGGTGACATTGAAACCTAGTTTCTCGGTACAGTGATCCGTACTTATTTGAGTTATAGGGACCTTAGTCGTTATAGTGAGTGACAGATCCATTATTGGGGATTATACAATAACAATTCTTAGTGGATCATGCATCTAGTCGACCCAGTGGATCTCGGAGAAAGTCAACGTCTGGAAGAAGAGACGCATCACCGGGTGAGATGTACACGTACTAAGCTATCAAGCTGTGGCGTACCCTTGCTGTGATGATAATCTGACTTGGCTCCTGATCTGCTGCTCTGAATCTACAGACACATGAGAAATCGACATACATTCTGCACATCACACACACACACACACACACACACACACACACACACACACAAACACACACACACACTTCTCACACACATACTCTTTGCTTAATAAATTATTTTGTATTTATTTGTAAAGCTAGAGTTGTGGAGTATGTTGTGTTGGGGATGAGTGAGAGGGGGCATGATCCAGGGATGAGCAAGAGTGAGAAGAATGTGTCCTTGGGCTGAGGGAGTGTTGTGGACGGAGTCTGGTGGATATCTCCAGAATAGTGATATTGAAACTGGGAAAAAAATGTGGGTGTTGATTCCCCTCACTCCAGGGACGACACTATAGAAGTAATATCTCTCAAGACACTAAAGCAAGAAGGGATAACTCACGACACTCTCCTTGGGCGATTTTCTGCATAAGTGCTGTGGTCTGTGGATTTTTGTTGATGGATACCATTATTCCATCAGGTGTCTTGCGCAGCTGGGGGATGCTGTGTCTTCCCAGCTCGTTTTCCAAAACACTGATTATCTTGTCTGTTGGTAGCGCTGACAGTTTGGCGTCTCCCACGCTTGTCTGTTTTAGCAGTATTTTGCCGGTGAAGTCCTCAGTTGTTGTAGTTTCCTCCGATGCTGAGATCTTTGGTAAACTGGGCTGGTTTGTCTTAGCGCTGTTGAAAACTTCACGGCTGCTGCTGGCTTCCGTTAAGGTTGTAGTTTCTGACGTCGGTTGAGCTGCGGGTTTGGCTGGTGTAGATGTGATAGCTTCATTTAATGTTTCTTCAAGTTCTGACGTTGTGTTGCGGTTAGCGGACACGTTCTCCTCTTGTATCATCTTGACGTCTTCCACGCTGCTCATATTGAACGTCGGGTGTCTAGTGGAGTTTTTGTTGCCACGTACCATTTTCTAACACGCGGTCGGCGTCCGATAAGGCCACTTGCTCTCGATAGCGTGTCAAGTCGAGGATGTGGAAAGTGATGAGATTATACATGTATTGATCGACTTACCTATGCAACTTACGACCATTCGACTTTACGACCACAATCACTAGCCATATTAGATTTGAGATTTATATCTGCCTCAATTATCAGTCGAACGGCGTTGTCTGCAATCATCGGCGGTCGTTAACTAAGGAAAGGGAGGCATGATGCTATGATGATGCTATGCCGCTAGCCGGCGTCATCAATTTCTAAGAAATAACACGGTCACACTCAATAACTCTACTCGATAACGCGCCTGGACACCCACCACATCTAGGCGATCTCCATCCAGATGTAAAATTTGTTTTTCTTCCGGCAAACACGACTCCACTCATCCAACCTATGGACCAAGGTTTGATTGCGACCGAAAAGGCCAACTATCTCCTAACCACCTTCGTTCAAGCAATATCCGCAATAGATGCGGACTCAGAACTAACATTGCGAGATTTTTGGATACACTACAACATTTTAATGTGTATCAAGAATATCGCTACCGCCTGGGAGGCTGTGACGACAAAGTGCATGAATAGCATCTGGAAAAAATTGTGTGAAGAGCTATGTTAATGATTTTCATGGATTTGACAGTGAACATGAACTTGAAATGTTTCGGGAAAAAATAGTAAAACTCTCCAAAGACCTTTCTTTGGAGTGTGCAATTGATGATGTCGAAGAGTGCTAGAGAAAGAATCCGGAGAACTTACAAATGAAGAGTTAATCGAACAGGAAGAAGAAAGAGTTTCGGAAGAAGAAAGAAGAGAAGCCAAGAAAGAAGAGGATGAGCCAGAAAGAAAGTTCAGCACTAAGGGATATCAGAAGGTTTATCTTTACTGAATAAACTTCTTATACATTTCGAAGCAATGGACCCAAACATCGAACAATTTGCAAGGATTGAACGGATGGCGCACGATGTGTTTCGTCCGTATCGTGAAATTTATGATGAAAAAAAAAAGAAACATACAATTCAGACAAAGCTCACCATGTTTATGAAAAAACCATCTCCGGTACCCCCAACTGCTGCCTTAGATGACGACATTAATGCCAAGCACCAGTGGCCAATAAAATGTTTCGTACATGTTTATATATTTTGATGTTAATGGCAATTTGATGTGTTTTGCGATTGGGAAAATGTTTCCTATATTATTTTCCACACCTGTATGTTTTGCAAATATTAAACCAGTTGTACACGTACAGTTAATGCAGTGTTTTTCTTAAACCTGACGATGTAAAAATAAGAAACAAAATGGTGTAGAGATGATACAAATGGCACAAAATGAACATCGAAAATTATGATTTATAACAACAATAAAAGAAATTTATGATATAATTTAACTTAAATATTTTTATAACATCACTTCACATTTTTGTACACATAGCGTACTCAACTTACGACCAAATCGTGTTACGACCGGTCTGTCGGAACCGATCGTGGTCGTAAGTCGAGCACTAGCTGTATATATATATATAATTTCCTGTAGATCCTTCTGACAAGTTGCAATCAAGACGGTGTTATCAGCATAGTATAAGTTATTATGTCAACCTCTCAGGATCCCTGAATTATTTTCTGTAGATTTCAGTATGTGACAATGGTAATAGGGAAAGCTAATCCACACGCAAAATTCAGTCCAGTGAATATATGGGCTACACTTGAGTTCAAAGCGAGAAAGAAAGAAAAATCAATGTGGAATGTTTTATATCTGACTGCGTTGTTCTTCTTTTTGTACTGAAATACGAGGTAAACTGGCAGAACACAAGACATTGTCTAGATTTACAAAGAAAGGATAACTTAGTGTGAATATTCGACCATACTGCTTCGGTTAAGGGCAAATGTAACTAAATATTGGGCACAACATTGTGTAAGTCGCGGATTTGGATAAATGTCTTTAATCTTTGACTGAGACCAGATATTTCACTCGTCATCGTGATTATTCCATCCTAAGACTGGCCGTAACGGAAGGTTATCGACAGCCTATAATCTTTTGGGTTTATGTATATCTCCAGAGGAGCGGCTGGTTGAGTGGCTAAAACGCCTGAATCTCCTTCGGGAGACCCGGGTTCGGATCCTCGGCAAGCTGTGGGATTATTTTTCTGTCGGGGGCATGCAGAAAATCCTAACCTGCTCAGGTCGTGGCGACTGCACTAACCAGGCGGCCTTAATTCCTCAGGCTCGAAAACCCCCCTGTCATACACTGCAAAGTACTATATTGGCAGTAAATGACAGTTTTTGACAGTTGACAGTTATTGTTATTATTATTATTATTATTATTATTGTTATGTATAGCGAATTAACAAACAATAGATTGCGCTGTGTATTGCTTGGCATATTTCGCTGTATTTCGTCAGATACATACTGCAGAAATCACACAATATAAACTTAATCTGAATAACGAAGACACAAACCATATATAGTACGATTTATTGCCTGGCATATTTCGCTGCATCTCATCAGGTACTTACTGCAGATGTCACACAACGTAGAGTAAAATAATTAGATTCATCGTTCAAGCTGAAATATACGCATGTTCGCATAGTAATATCAGTTGTTTACCATGGTAATTGTAAATTGACTATCATGTCTTTCTGTTTGCACAAAATAGATTTGTGCAGATGGATCATTATCGCTTCTGCAAACTTTAACAAACGACTATTTTATGTATTTGGTTTATGTCTTCGTTATTTAAATTCACTACGGGAAAACATTGTTTTGATCAACTTAATCGTTGCAATGTATTGTTTGTGTCTTCGTTAACCACATTCTCTAAGGGAAAATATTGTTTTATATTATTATTATTATTATTATTATTATTATTATTATTATTATTATTATTATCATTATTATTATTATTATAATTTATTACTATTGGAGCAAATGTAAATAACACAAAACACATTCAAAACCCACTTTTATCTCTCACTTTTTGGCAGGTGTTACACGCACCTGACTGTTTTACTTCCTATACCTACTGCAGCCGTTACTTCCCTTATTTAGAGTCAACAAGTATTGTTTACTATCTAACCATCGCAATCTATTATCTTTGATAAAGCCTGAGCTCACAAGGACTATATCATCTCATTGTGTGTATCACGACTGCGACAGGTTGCATTTAAATTACTTGAACATGAATGCTGCTGGCACCTGGCCGTCTTGACAGGCGATAGTTTGTTACAATGAGCTTTAAAAAAAGGCATAATAACTACAACCCATGGCAGTAAGGCTAGGGATGGAGTTATACCTTTCTATATCATAAAGCCTGCGCTCAATTATAGAGACCATGTGTTGCCATGCGTCATGATCCCTCTCTACGTCTGCCCAGTTTTCTCCAGAGGGAAGGTAAACTCAGTATATCTAAAACAAGACAAGCTGCAGAAGCTGCGTGATAAGTAAAGTAATGCTTTTACTGATCATCTGTTGGAGCTTCGATCCTAGACCAGTTTTCGACCGAGACCCAGAGCCTTGCCTGCCCTGCCACAACATGTAGTCTTCAGGCTGCGTTTCCTCACACAAGATTAAGACTTGTACACTCCCAATTCCACTCCTCCTCCCGAAGCCGTTGGCACAAAGTGGGTTATCAGGTTTGTTGCGCGCCGCCCAATATTCGGCTCAATCTGAAAGCAGATAGTAATGTATCATTCTTGTCAAATACCTAACTAAGTTTCAAACATTACCTTCATGTGTACTTCGGAACCCTAAATTCTGATACCGGCGATGGCTACGAACAAAATGTTTTTCCTTCAAAAGAAACACAGCTAGAATACCATGTTTTTCGTTTTGTTTCCTCACTTACAAGGCTAGCCAAACGATATGTAGCTGAACAAATAAAAAAATAAAAATTGTGTAACAAAAATGTCTGTCTCGATTGATTGTGAGCTCCTCATTTTTTATGTTTTCCACATGTAACAAAAGTCCGGCAATAAGTTTGTACTGCCACTATCCGCCAGATTTGCTAAAAAAAAGCAACGGCAGCCAACAAGCAAGAAAAAGCAAAGTATTTGCTCGCGATGAATAAATTAATCATTGCTTTTCAATTGTGATCATCATCATCAAGTGCGGTGCCCGATGGAATAGGCGAACTTGCCTTTCCACATCCTGCGATATCCAACCAGATGTATCATTTGGTGTGCTGGTACTCTGCCCTGCCAGCAATCGAGACTGTCAATAATTGTTCTCTCATTTCACAAATATTTATGATTTGTCACATGTTCCAGTTTTTGTCTTCTCATAATTTGGCCAAAAAATAGGGTGTGTTATAAGCTGTCTTTTAGATTTAGCCTCTTTAAATACGTTTATATTACTTATTTTGGCTATCCAATGAATTGTCAGCACTCTTCCCGCCATTTTTTTACTTGCTTCTGGTACTAAGCAGCAGTAGAATTAAGTCTAGTAGCAACTTTGAGAAAAATGTCAACACTTCTGGCATAACTGAAGAAGAGCACACGTTTGTCTGCCACTTGCCCCCTTTACCGAGAGTAAACACAATCTCGTCTTTAGAGCAGGGGTGGGGAACCTTGTAATTGCTAAGTGCCACTTAGATACGTGTAACATACTTTGAGGAAAGGCCAAACGGACACATAATCAGACTGCTACTGATACCATTAGTACTGGAACTCTTCGCTGGTTGTTGCAGATTAGGACGGAGCATGTATGGGAATGTCCCAAGAGTTGTGATGTATGTCGTTGACTCAACTCAACTCAATTCAATTCAACACAAATCAACATCATTCACGAGCTGTACAAAATTATCAGCTTAATTGATTCAGTGCCAAACAAAATGTAGGTGTGAGACAAACAAGGTACACAATCAAATGAACGAGTACTATAATGTACATTCCCATTCACTGAGCATTGAAATTTCGAAAATACCACGACACAAAACAAATAACACGATGACCTTAGTATGGCGATATATCGTCCTTCTGTCCAGATAGGACATCACATTTGGTGATATATTATCCTTCGGCACTAATCAGTTGCTGGACTCCGTGCCATGAGTTACGTACCAGGTACTTAATCCCGTTTACCCGCGTTCGAAACACAGCTGCGCGTGATTTGGCAGCAGATCGCGCTGCGCTGGTTTTGCGTTGGTATCGGTGCCGATCGTTCAGAAACCAATGGCAAACTACAGAACGTAAACTTGCCAAGAGATCACAGGGGCATAAATGTTTGAGTTGATTGCTATGTACTAGGATATGGGGGGAAAATGGAATTAGTTAAAATTTAACATGTTATATTTGGTCGAATATTTAATTACCTCACCCCTAATGGCATGTATCAAATTGCTTCTCTTTGGTGAGGCACGAACGAGCGAACGAACGAACGAACAATCTTTATTTTCAATGGGTTAAGAATTGGGCAAGCAAGCCCGTCTGACATTCTGCCCTTCTTCTCTATTTCCTCTCATACGTTATTTCCCTCAACATCACTTATGAAGCTAATCTTAGACAACAAATGAACAATAATAATTAATACGCATGAAAAGTAATCAGTGATACATGACTCATTGAGGCAATGTGTTAACATGGGTATTATAAATATTATAAATACCCAGGGAAGGTGTAACGTCTCATACATATGAGAATGTTTATTGACTAGTTGTCTTTGAGATAATTTACCATTATTATTTTTAGGGGGCATGAAGTCTGTACATAGGTAGTGTTCAAACAAGTTGCGACTGTATGTGTAATGACTGGTGGTGTCTTTGATTTCTTGCGGAAGATTGTTCCACAGCTGAGTGGCAGAGTATGCTAAACTTATTTTATATAAGTATGTCCAAGGTTTAGGGACATGAAGTATATTTAGTCGTAAGCTATGTCTTGCGTTATATTTGAACAATGGCCAAAGGTTGCTTCTAGCATTTTGAAATAGGAGTTTGTGAATTAGTTTAGCCTTATTAAAAATTAGGCGTTTGTGGAGTGGCAGTAACTGAAGGCGTTCATGTTGGTTAGAATTGTCGGTAAGCTTTTCACCATTAATTAAACACACTGTCCTTTTCTGGAGTGAATAAAGGCGTTTTGTTACTGATTTGGAGGATCCATCCCAGATTATGGAGCAATAATCAATATATGTTTCTATGTGGGAAGCATAGAATATCGTTCTTGTGTTTCTGTCAAGGAATATTTTTAATTTTGGCAAATTGGTATACCTTTTTGGCTATTTGTTTAAATAGAGCATGGATATGGGAATTAAAGGTTAAATTTTGATCAATGATAAGACCCATTGCCTTGTGTTCGGTTACACTTTCTACAGGCGTGCTACCACTGTGCAGCGGAAAAGTTCTCTGTGAGTTTAGAGTTTGAAGTCTTTGTCTGGTTACTATTAACATAGATTTCATGTTAGAAATGTTAATTTGCATACGGTTTGCATGACTCCACTATTTATTTCCTGTTGCAAGGATAATTCTAGCATTTTACAATCAAAAGCGTCTGTATATACTGTGAAGTCCTCTGCAAAAAAGACCGCAGAACGACGAAAGTTATAAGGGAAGATCATTTATATAAATAGCAAATAAAAGAGTGCCAAGTATAGACCCCTGAGGTACTCCAATATTAATGGTAATGGCTTGAGATAAAGCTTTATTGTGTGATACTACTTGTTTTCTGTCTAATAAAAATGATTTTATTAATGTCACTATATTAAAGCTTACTTTCGGGACGCAGATGTGTTTCGAAGGCACCAGGACCAGGTTCTATACTGGCCAAGATGACCAAGATACTAGCATGTCTTATTCGTGCGTCCTGGGCATCAGGTCCTTTCGGAGTCCTGGCTAACATAGTAGGATCGCTGACTCTTCCGAAGTCGGAGAGTATCTGCCTGCACGGAGAGGAATCACCAGTCTGCACACCAATAAGCCAGACAAGGGAGAACGGATACTCATGCAAACCTCAGTCCAGTATGACATCACACTGATGTTGGACAACAGGATGTCTTCATCTGACATATAGGACTTCACGCTGGAGTTCACAGCCAGCGAACGAAAGCAAGCAAGCAAGTAAAGCTTACTTTCATTGTTTCTAGCTTTTCAATTAGAATAGTATGATCTATCATATCGAATGCTTTTCTAAAGTCTATAAACACCGCTCCACATATAGTATTGTTGTTAATATTTTGATGCCAATTTTCTATCAAGTTTGTTAGGGCCATATGACAAGAATATTTTGGCCGAAATCCTGATTGCGTGTCAACTATTAGTTTGTGGCTAAATAAGTGCTCTAGTGTTGTTTTGTGAATGTGCTTTTCTAGCGGTTTGGGTGGTGAGGATAATATGAAAATTGACCTATAGTTACTCACGAGACGATCGTCTAAAGAACCAGCTTTTAAATGAGGATACACTTTAGCAATTTTAAAGGCTGATGAGAAGTGACCTTTGATGAGACATTGATTATGTATAACAGTTAGTACCTCATAGATCGTCGGTGCAGCATAGCGAAGGATCCGAATACTGATTCCATCTAGTCCTGATGAGTTTTTTTTTTTTTTTAGGTTACTGATATGAGTAAATACTTCAGTGATCGCCAATTTCTCCATAGCATTTGTTCTCACCAAATGATGATAATAAAGATATGTCATGAGGCGCATCTGGTATTGCAGCCTTCAATTGGTTTATGTCGGATTGAAAGAATCTACTGAAATGATCACATGTAATATGATTTGATGGTAATGATAGTGATGACTTGTGGTTGTTTGTCAAGGTATCAGTTGCTTTTCATATGTCTTTAGTTTTGGTTTTATCTAGTATTAAGTTCTCAAAATAGTTTTTCTTTACCTTTCTAATAACATATTGAACTTTGTTTCTCAGACTACGGTACATGGTTATATCTCTATTTGCATGTGTCCTGTCCCGGTCTCTCATAATTTCAACTACCTCCTGTGTGATCCACGGGGACTTAGTGTAATGTTTAACTTGAACTTCCTTAAATGGAACATTTTTATAAAATACACTTAGAGATGTCTTCATCCAGTGTTCCAGAGCATCGTCTGGGTCAGGACGCTGGTAAACATAGTTCAGAGATGAGCTGAGCACGTCTTGTGAAAAGACATCTTGATTGAAATTTTTATAATTTCTATATTATACTTATATGTTTGTGCTTTTGGTTTTGGTACCTCTTTATAACCAAGTGCAATATATTGGTTAGTGATCGCTCACTGCATTAATAGGTGCAGTGCATTATGTGATGTTGTCAGCACATGTAATATAAATGTGATTTATAAGTGTTGCAGATGATTGTGTTATTCTAGTGGCTTGTTTGACTAACTGTTGGAAGTTATATGACTCTGTTATGTTTTCCCATGTTTTGTTTGATTTGTTAGTGTCTATGCTGAAGTCACCTAGCAGTAATATTTCTCTCGCATTACTTAAGACTACATCCATTATAGTGGTCGAATTTTCATATCAGATGTTTCCTTCTCTGGGGTATCGATAAAGATAGCCAACTTCTCCATCCATCATGTGCCATGCCGGTAAGCGTGGGTGGTCATGTTCTGCCATTTCATTCGATCACCAGAGTCGTGGATCAGCTCTGTGTTCCTGTCTCGACCATGCCATGTGGCCAAGCCATCCAGGCATTTGCTTCTAGGTCTTCCCCTTGGTCTCTTCCCTTCGATCTTGCCAGTTGTCACCAAGTTCTCCAATTCATTTCTTCTCATAACATGCCCAAAACATTTTGACTGTCTACGTCTAATGACTCTAATCAAGTTTACGATCTTCATTTGTTTCTTGAAGGACTTGTTCGTTGGTATTTCTATCTGTCCATGGTATATTTTGCATTTTCCTCAGAAACTACATTTCCACAGCCATTAGCTGTTTTTCAGCTTGACTGCTTATTGTCCGCGCTTCACATCCATACAAAAGTATAGGTTCTATGTAGCATCTCAACACTCTTTTTCTCGTTTCCAGTGACATCATTTTATTGGTCAGAATATTTTTCATCTTGCTAAAGGCTACTTTCGCCATGGCAATTCTTGTTCTAATCTCTTCAAGGCATCTCCCATCAGATGTTATGACTGTTACGAGATAATTGTACCAATCCACTTGTTGAAGAATATTCCCATTTACTTGTATAATACATTGTGGTATTTCGTTCTTCCTAGTGACAACCATTACCTGTGTCTTTTTACAATTTAATTCTAACCCCAGTTGCTCACTGTGTACAACAACCGCATCTTCTAATTGTTGCAGATCCTGCTCATTGTCTACAATCAATATTGTATCATCTGCATATCTAATGTTATTGACGTTTCCTCCTCCAATGCTGATTCCATTTATATCTTCTACATTTCTGAAAATATTTTCACTGTATAGGGGAAAAAAGAGCTGGAGACATTACACATCCCTGCCTAACACCTCCTCTCTTAATAGGCTGATATTGTCCCACTTCATTATCAATCCTTATGGCAGCTTGTTGTTTCCAATATATGCTTTTTATAAGTCTAATGTCTTTCCCATCAATTTATAGATCTGCAAGCATATCCACCATGTTGACATGTCTAACTCTATCCCAAAAAAAGCCTTTGTATAGTCAATAAAGCAAAGATGTATATCGTTGTTTACTTCTATAGCACGTTCAATAACTGATCGAGCATATACACAGCATTTACTGTAACCTTTCCTTCTACAAACCCACATTGTTCTTCCCTTATTTCAGGTTCTATTTTCTTCCTCACTCTTTGTATGATAGTTTGTACAAAATCTTTGTGATGTGACTCATCATACTAATTGTTCTATGTTGATCACATTGCAAGGCTCCTGATTTCTTTGGGATTGCAATAAATACAGAGTTACATAATTCAGAAGGTATATCTCACGTATCATATAATGTGTTCAGCAGTCTGGTGACTTGATCTATTCCATGTTCTTCTAAAGCTTTAATCATTTCTGTTGTGATGTTGTCTGCACCGGAGGCCTTACCAGCTTTCATATCTTCTTCTTCTTCTTCTTCTTCTTCTTCTTCTTCTTCTTCTTCTTCTTCTTCTTCTTCTTCTTCTTCTTCTTCTTCTTCTTCTTCAGCTTTCCGAGCCAATGAGGTTCTTTGCTGAAAATACAATCCGTCTCCATTCGTCTCTCTGGTGGACCTTCTCTTGCCAGTCGTTGATTCCAAGTGCTTGTAGGTCTGTACATGTATTATCTCTCCACCGTCTTCTTGGTTTACCTCGGGGTCTACGGTCATTTATTTCCTGAGTGTAAGCGAGTTTTGTTTCCCTATTATCTTCCATTCTTTGTATATGCCCCAGCCATTGTAGTCTATTAGCCTTCATGATACCAGTGATTAGCGGGGACTTAAACAGATCATAAATGTCTTTGTTACTTCTTCTTTTCCACTTTCCACTTTGTGTATCCCTAGTGGGTACAAAGATGCGTCTTAAAATTTTGTTCTCAAAGATTTGTAACAAGGCTTCGTCTCCTTTCGTTGTACTCCAGGTTTCAGAGCCATACAGCACAACTGGTCTGATCAGTGTTTTGTATATTGTGATTTTGGTGTTACGAGATAGCGCCTTTGATTTTAGTAGATGTTGTAGTGCATAGTATATCTTATTTCCAGAGTTGATTCTAGTTTGTATTTCTTCCCTTATGATGTTGGAGCAGTTGAAGATTGTACCCAGGTATTTGTATGTTTCCGTTCTTTTAATGGTCATATTATCTATTTGTATGTGGCCAGAGTTTTTAGCCATTCCGTCTCTTGAAATTACCATATATTCTGTCTTATCTTGGTTGATAACCAGCCCCATCTGTTGGGCTTTTTCCTTTAAGTGAATCAATATTTCCAATGTCTTTTGTTCACTTTGCCCTATAATATCTATATCATCTGCATAACCAAGCAGCTTGGATGTTCCTCCAATATCACATTCCTCCTTTATCTTCCTTACAACTTTCTCTAGAGCCAGATTGAAGAGTAGCTTTCATATGCTTAAGAATATTTCGAACCCCCATCTTCAAAATTGGCGTTCCTTCATTATTAAATACAATATCATACCGTTCGTCTCTGTTATCATCATAAAGGTTTTTCACATAATCTGTCCATACATGTAGAATCTGATCTTTGTCTATTATGATTTTGCCATCATTAGTTTTTAGACAGTCTGCTGATGTACTTGTTTTTTTTTATTAGTAAGTTCCTGAAGTTTTCTGTGCACTAATTTGGTATTTTGACTGTTGTGTGTTTTTCAATTTCTAAGCACTTTTCCTCAAGCCAAGCTTCTTTTGCCTCCACACATAATATTCTGACTTGTCTGTGAATTTCTTCATATCTGTCATAATTATTTTTGTTGAGTCTTCTTGTTTCCATTAGGTGTAAAATTTCTTCAGTCATCCATTTTTTTACGACCCACCTTCTTTAATTTTGGAATAGTTGTTTCTGCAGCCAAACTGATTGAATTCTTCAACATTTCCCATTGATCATCCACATCCTGGAATAGGATCTCTAGATCAGACAATATATCAAATCTGTTCTGTACATCTATGTTGAATTTGTTGTGTATTTCCTTGTCATTACTCAATGTCCACAAATCATATTTAGTGTTTCCTGTTATATACTTGACTTTCTTCAACTTTATCCTCAAAGTTCCTGTAAATAATATGTGGGCACTATAACACTGGGAACTGTTTTTGCTATCATTAACGCGTTTCTAAATCTTCAGCTAATCAGAATGTAGTCAATCTTGTTTCTAATCCTGCTATCAGGACTCCTCAGTGTCCATAATCTTCTAGGGTGTTGCTTAAACCAGGTGTTTCCTACAATCATTTCCTGTTCTTTTGCCCACTCTACGAGTCTGTATCCTCTTTTATTTCTCTCTCCTAAACAATAGTTTCCTACTGTGTATCTATCACCTTGATTTCCTACTTTTGCATTGAAGTTCCCTATTATGATG
>JACEFZ010006532.1:5000-10000 GCA_014155875.1 Cepaea nemoralis | reverse complement strand
GATCCATACTTTCAACCCCACTGGATGAAATGAATGGTCATCATTATTCTTGAAGGAAAAACAACATATTGCTCATAAGAATATTCTATGTAATTTATCTTAGTAAATCGAGGTGAGAAAAATTATTTTAAGATCTATTTTGAGCCAATTCTGATTACAGAAGCGAATTGTGAACAATTAGCAAACAATTGTGGAATGTTATGGAAGCTGCCAAGACAAGATTTTATCGAAGAATGATGAGAATTCCGCGGACAGTTAGAAAGAGCAATGAAGATATCTTGAAAGAAGTTAACTTACAAGGAGAACTGGTTTCTCGTATCAGAAAGAACAATACACATCTGTTAGCATGTCGTGATACATGAGAAAAGCTGGCGTATGTCGCTACAACACAGAGAGCCGGAGCGGAAGAGAGGGGAGGACCAAGAGTGAAGATGTTGGTCAGTTTGACAACATGGCATGGAGGAATGTCGGTATCAGAAATGAAAGGAAGTAAAATACAGAGGAGAAGGTTGTGGACAGACGTGATAGCCAACGCCACACGGCACGGAATTTTAGAAGAAGAAGATGCTACAAGCAATGATGTATATTTCTCTATAGTTCTGAGCTAGCGCTACAGTGTTATATTTAATGTTAGTGAATCACTATTAGGTCCAAACTTTAAAGTTTTAATTGTTATAGCCTATATTAGACAATGTTGTTATATTATCGTTCAATGTTAGTGAATTACAATAATATTAAAGTTCAATTGTTATAGTCTATATTAGCGTTTCAATGTAATTGTTCAATGTTTTTTCCCCTATGTGGTCTTGTTTTTAGCTATGGCGTATGTTGATCATGGTCAATGTTTGAGCTATCGATGGCTTTTAGAATGTTCACAAACACACACGGGGAGTTTTGATACTGGCATCTCTGTGTTGATCATGGTCAATGTTTGAGCTATCGTTGGCCTGTAGAATGTGCACAAACACACACTAGGAGTTTTGTTACTTGCATCTCTGTGTTGATCATGGTCAATGTTTGAGCTATCGATGGCCTGTAGAATGATCACAAACACACACTATGAGTTTTGTTACTGGCATCTCTATATTGATCATGGTCAATGTTTGAGCTATCGATGGCCTTTTGAATGTTCACAAACACACACTATGAGTTTTGTTACTGGCATCACTGTGTTGATCATGGTCAATGTTTGAGCTATCGATGGCATGTAGAATGTTCACAAACACACACTTTGACTTTTGCTACTTGCATCTCTGTGTTGATCATGGTCAATGTTTGAGCTATCGATGGCCTGTAGAATGTTCACAAACACACACTATGAGGTTTGCTACTTGCATCTCTGTGTTGATCATGGTCAATGTTTGAGCTATCGATGGCCTGTAGAATGTTCACAAACACACACTATGAGTTTTGTTACTGGCATCTCTGTGTTGATCATGGTCAATATTTGAGCTATCGATGGCCTATAGAATGTTCACAAACACACACTATGAGTTTTGTTACTGGCATCTCTGTGTTGATCATGGTCAATGTTTGAGCTATCGATGGCATGTAGAATGTTCACAAACACACACTTTGAGTTTTGCTACTTGCATCTTTGTGTTGATCATGGTCAATGTTTGAGCTGTCGATGGCCTGTAGAATGTTCACAAACACACACTATGAGTTTTGCTACTTGCATCTCTGTGTTGATCATGGTCAATGTTTGAGCTATCGATGGCCTGTAGAATGATCACAAACACACACTAAGTTTTGTTACTGGCATATCTGTGTTGATCATATCATGGTCAATGTTTGAGCTATCGATGGCCTGTAGAATGATCACAATCACACACTATGAATTTTGTTACTGGCATCTCTGTGTTGATCATGGTCAATGTGTGAGCTATCGATGTCCTTTAGAATGATCACAAACACACACTATGAGTTTTCTTACTGGCATCTCTGTGTTGATCATGGTCACTGTTTGAGCTATCGATCGCATGTAGAATGCTCACAAACACACACTATGAGTTTTGTTACTGGCATCTATGTATTGATCACGGTCAATGTTTGAGCTATCGATGGCCTGTAGAATGCTCGCAAACACACACTATGAGCTTTGTTACTGGCATCTCTGTGTTGATCATGGTCAATGTTTGAGCTATCGATGGCCTGTAGAATGATCACAAACACACACTATGAGTTCTGTTACTGGCATCCCTGTGTTGATCATGGTTAATGTTTGAGGTATCGATGGCCTATAGAATCATCACAAACACACACTGTGAGTTTTGCTACTGGCATCTCTGTGTTGATCATGGTCAATGTTTGTGCTATCGATGGCATGTAGAATGATCACAAACACACACTATGAGTTCTGTTACTGGCATCTCTGTGTAGATCATGGTTAATGTTTGAGATATCCATGGCCTGTAGAATGATCACAAACACACACTATGAGTTCTGTTACTGGCATCTCTGTGTTGATCATGGTCAATGTTTGAAGTATCGATGGCCTGTAGAATGATCACAAACACACACTAGGTGTTTTGTTACTGGCATCTCTGTGTTGATCATGGTTAATGTTTGGGGTATCGATGGCCTGTAGAATTATCACAAACACACACTATGAGCTTTGTTACTGGCATCTCTGTGTTGATCATGGTCAATGTTTAAGCTATCGATGGCCTGTAGCATTATCACAAACACACACTATGAGTTTTGTTACTGGCATCTCTGTGTTGATCATGGTCAATGTTTGAGCTATCGATGGCCTGTAGAATGATCACAAACACACACTATGAGTTTTGTTACTGGCATCTCTGTGTTGATCATGGTCAATGTTTGAGCTATCGATGGCTTGTAGAATGATCACAAACACACACTTTGAGTTTTGTTACTGGCATCTCTTTCTTGATCACGGTCAATGTTTGAGCTATCGATGGCCTGTAGAATGCTCGCAAACACACACTATGAGCTTTGTTACTGGCATCTCTGTGTTGATCATGGTCAATGTTTAAGCTATCGATGGCCTGTAGCATTATCACAAACACACACTATGAGTTTTGTTACTGGCATCTCTGTGTTGATCATGGTCAATGTTTGAGCTATCGATGGCCTGTAGAATGTTCACAAACACACACTATGAGTTTTGTTACTGGCATCTCTGTGTTGATCATGGTCAATGTTTGAGCTATCGATGGCTTGTAGAATGATCACAAACACACACTATGAGTTTTGTTACTGGCATCTCTGTCTTGATCACGGTCAATGTTTGAGCTATCGATGGCTTGTAGAATGATCACAGACACACACTATGAGTTTTGCTACTGGCATCTCTGTGTTGATCATGGTCAATGTTTGTGCTATCGATGGCATGTAGAATGATCACAAACACACACTATGAGTTCTGTTACTGGCATCTCTGTGTAGATCATGGTTAATGTTTGAGGTATCGATGGCCTGTAGAATGATCACAAACACACACTATGAGTTCTGTTACTGGCATCTCTGTGTTGATCATGGTCAATGTTTGAGCTATCGATGGCCTGTAGAATTATCACAAACACACACTATGAGTTCTGTTACTGGCATCTCTGTGTTGATCATGGTTAATGTTTGAGGTATCGATGGCCTGTAGAATTATCACAAACACACACTAGGTGTTTTGTTACTGGCATCTCTGTGTAGATCATGGTTAATGTTTGAGGTATCGATGGCCTGTAGAATGATCACAAACACACACTAGGAGTTTTGTTACTGGCATCTCTGTGTTGATCATGGTCAATGTTTGAGCTATCGATGGCCTGTAAAATGATCACAAACACACACTAGGAGTTTTGTTACTTGCATCTCTGTGTTGATCCGAATGTTTTCTTTTTTATTTCACCCTCTTTGAACTCTAAAGTAGTCTGTGATGTTTGCCCGTGGGCTAGATGTCCCTATTACCACTGCTCTTCACCATCAGGTGAATTCACTTCGACTTCTGGGGTACGTGTAATTTACGTCTACAAGTCATGGACGAGAAGTCAACATTTTAACCACAAGACCGGTGTAGGGGTTGAACGCTCTTATCCATTCTCTCTTGCTAACTTGTGAATCGGAGCTCAGGTTAAGAAGTCATTAATCTAATTTATGAAGAACCGCAGTCATATTTAATTTATTGATGTATTTATTTTATGCGCTCGCTAGCTTTGAATAAATGGATTGGAGAACTTGGTGACAACTGGCAAGATCGAAGAGAACATACCAAGTGGAAGACCGAGAAGTAAATACCTGGATGGCTTGACGACATGGCATGGTCGAGACAGGAACATTGAGCTGACCCACGACACTGGTGATCGAGTGAAATGACGAGTCATGACCGCCCACGCTTTCCGACATGGCACATGATTGATTGATTGAGCTTTGAACTCAAGCATAGTCTATACAAGTGCTACTATTTTTAGTCCACTGGACTGATTTTTGTGTCTGGGCTAGGTTTCCCTATTACTAGTGTCCCTCGCCATCAGATTAACCCACTCCGACTCCAGAGCTATTTGTAATTTACATCAACAAGTCAAGGACGAGAAATCAACATTTTAGTCCAACTGGCCGGTGTAGATTTTGAGTCCGTTACCTAAGGATCATCATACCGGAAGTTTAAGAGCGGGCGCTGTTATCCATTTGGCCATGCTAACTTCCGTCCTATTTTATGTGTCTGGGAAGTGGCGTGGTTCAAAGCTATCAGTGTCTGAAACAGCAGGAAAAGCCTTCTGACAGCTGAGAATATAATCCTTTAAAATAGGTGGCTCTTTCCACGCGTGCTTCGCCCGAAAATCTTCAGCACATAATGGAGGAAGATGATACTTCAAAGCATGATGGAGTAGACACATGAGTTGGCTGAAAGCCAAGCCAAGCTTCTTTTGCCTCCACACATAATATTCTGACTTGTCTGTGAATTTCTTCATATCTGTCATAATTATTTTTGTTGAGTCTTCTTGTTTCCATTAGGTGTAAAATTTCTTCAGTCATCCATT
>JACEFZ010006531.1:0-203721 GCA_014155875.1 Cepaea nemoralis | reverse complement strand
CGATGCCCCAGTATCTCTAACGCAGGTTGTCAACTTTCCGTTCACGAGTGCTTTGTGGACTTTCAAAGACCCGTTGTGAATGTTGGTCGCATTCGCCTCTCTTGTAGGCACTGTGTGCCTACACGTGGGGTTACTGAACTCTTGTCTCTTATTCACGTCTGTCGCTCTGTCTCCTACATTTGTCTTTTGGTCATGTTCTTCTTTAGTCAGTCGTCTCAGTCTACACTCTCTGGCTACGTCGCCCAGACTGTTACAGACCCAACATTTTCGACTGTTTATGTAGTCTGCGTACCTCTCGACTCTATTAGAAGGACAGTTTCTGATGTACGAGTCGTACTTAGGGTTTCTATTTCCTATATCAACAACCCCATGTTGGCGACCACAATATGAACATTCACTTACTCGTTTTGATCGAGCTACCTTAGCTGGTCTCTGTAGGGCCGGTCTATATTGAGTAGTTTGGTGATCTCTACTCTTGGGTCTATTCTGTTGGTCTTTACCTTGGTTATCATTACGTTTCTGAAGATCTGTACTAAGCTCTTTCACTGTCAACCCACATCTCCCACCTAAAGTTATGAAATCTGTTCGGTGATCTCTACTCTTGGGTCTGTTCTGCTGGTCTTTACCTTGGTTATCATTCCGTTTCTGAAGTTCTGTCTTAAGCTCTGTCTTAAGCTCTGTCACTGTCAACCCACACCTCACACCTAAATCTATGAAGTCCGACCATGTCGGCATGGTTATATGATGTATCTACTGAGTGGTATATCTATTACTATCTGTACACGCAGTCAGTGTTGCTGCCGATCTTGTTTTGTTAACCTGTAACCTGGAACAAAAGAGGTTCTCTAACTAACATCATCCCTGTGGGAGAACAATCTAATTCACCAGGCTGATCGCACAATATCATACAAAGGTGTCTAATAGCTCTCTGTAATTGAGCAGTACTCCTAGAAAATTAATTAGAATTAACTTGCCCTGTAAATATCCAGCGATGTTTCCAGTGGCTTGATCCCGATGCTCGGTTCACTTCCGCTTGCTTCCGGGCTTGATCCAAATCAGCGTGGCCGTCCCCGTTTCACTCACCGGTCGACAAGGATAAACTTGGTCGTCAGGTGCAGCTCCTCATCAATGGTGTAGATACCTCATAGTATACTACTCACTGTCCTGGAACACATGTCTGGAACAGATACTAGTTTTGACATAATTAGTCTATGCCGGCACTATAGTGCATGCAGCCACCCGAATACGGCTTCACACTGTTATTCTTGCGGCAGGATGCTATACTGTTCGGGATATTTATATTGTTCGGGATTTCCTAATATTAAGGTGTTGTCGCTTATGCACAACGCCAAATTAATCAGAAATAGTAGCGTTGAGTATCGACGTATGTTCCGTTGTTTGTATTGCTGCTACTAATCTTCTTAGCTTTCGCAGAATTGGCGGCTGACTGATCCATTGTACTTTGCAACATGAATGTTAACTTTTCTGATGATACCTCACTTTGAAACCATCAAATGAATCAAGTTGCCCCATATCCTTACTTATGCTTTTCAATGTTGTTTAATACAACCGATTACTTTCCTGAGCTGTTGAATATCGCTCAATGCGAGTTACTTTCTTGTATTTAGGCTGCTCAACCGTCCGATGTTCTACACCTAGCCATGGTTTTCTATCTATAATTAATGTGCTTGTACTATAATCTTGTTGGTGTACAAAGCCGTAACTGTTTATGGCTTATTGAAAAATCTGTAGCTGATAATACATCTTGTTTACTACCATGATAACCATTTCAACTTCACACAGTTTGTGTCGGCGCACATCATTTGGTGTGATACTTTGAATCATTTGTAATAATCTGAAGTTAGCAATCTTTTACTGAGCTATTGACGCTGACTATCGCTCACTGTGGATTCGATAGCCATTTGCCTCAATTTTGCCGAGTTCTTTTGAAGGACGAATGCCCCCAAGTTGCCAACGAGCGCTTTCCAACGTAACTAGTGGTATTGATATGCTGCTGCGTTGACACTCTTTATGAAATACACACTGACACACCGTGAACATACCCCAGAGTGATAGAATGCCATCACGTATTGTTTCTATGCGACACAACCACTGGTATATTTCATGTGCAAAGCGATTCAATATTCAATATTCAATCTTACGTGTACACCCACGACATTGGTTCACACACCTATTGTAGTACGTCCTGCTATTCAGGCTATCTAATCAACTACCATGGTCTACACATACACAATTCTAAACCCTACTTACAGTCCCGTTCAACATGGCCGCATGGCGCCTACATTCACAGGCCGGCAACCTCTGCACACTGCACACCACTCGACTCCGTGCTGTAGATTCAACATGTCCACTCGCCTGGTCGCGGCAACGCTGTTCTCAGCCATCGGTACACGCTTGAAATATCTAGTGCACAGTCAGTTACTTGCCGTCGATGTCTCTCGACATTTTATTCCGCCAGTCGAGATTAAGTTCCCGCTCCTGGTCGTACGATGTGTGTCTGATCGTCTCCAGCTCTCCGACTGCCGTCTTTGTTTCACTTTCTCGACCTTTCCTATCACGTGGCCTAATCCTCGCAATCCTATTGGCCCTTACGAATAACCGATCTCCGGTGTCTTTATTTCCTCTGACCACCCATGACAATTTATCCTACCGTTGTTCTATAGTAATCTGCTCAACCAGACTTTACTTAACCAGACTCATGGCAGCGTGTAAGGCTGGTTGGTAGAAGTGGCGGCACTAGACCTGACAGTATTAATGTGAAAAGCTCTTTTGTCCAGTCATAGAAGAAATTGGGGACGGGAACGTATAATTTTAGAAGTCTATACCCAAGAAAAGCCGGCTCCCTGGCCTAGGCGTTAGCGACTTTCTCCTTAATCCAGTATACTCTCGTGAGTAACGTGACGACGGCGAGAATCGGTAGCGGTTCTAACCGAGTCGGTAACTTACGGGGTATGTGAGCCGGTCGCCCAGAAAGCAATGGCAAACTACTGAGCATAATCTTGCCAAGAGATCAACAATCAGCTGAAAGATGCTGATGTTGACAGCGATGTCCTGTAAAGGATATGCAAACATTAATTTTTATACCCAAGAAAACCCATCATAGTTAGTGGTGAACTTCATCACTTTTTGGGACCATTGAAAGAATATTTGCGGTTTCAGAAATTTGTAGATGTCAAAGAGGTGATGAATGAAGGCTGCAAAATTAGTTGAAGGCCACGCCAATACTTTTTCCTAGAAGGAATCAACAAGCTAGTTGACAGGTGGACCAGGTGTGGTGCCAGACAAGGGGACTAGGTTGGGACACACACGCACACACACACACACACACACACACACACACACACACACACACACACACACACAATTTTTTGTTCTCACTGGTATAACAGTTGTATTCGTAAAATTCCTGTTACTTAATGACCTCCCCTCGTAGTTAGAAATAAAATGAACATATTGAGAATTTTAGAAACAATCTCGACTTAACGAGAAAACTTTGTGACCTAAACCGGAAATACATCTACACCGGGTGTTTGTGAAGTTTCACTACACTTTGCATGTAGAACACATATGAAAAATTAAGTACATCATGTCATTACAAAATGTGCTAAAAATTCATTAAATTAGTAACAATAGTCACTGCTATGATCTAACGCTGCTTTGGGGAAGCTGGAAAGTACAAATGAAGTATTCATTATAACAGGTGTTGGAAATGTCCACCAGGGGCTTCAAAACTGACTGTACACGTCTTTCCACATTGTCAAATAACTTCTGCAACGTGTCTGTTGTTATTTCTTGAATGGTAATTCTGATTGCTTCTTTCAGGTCCTCAGTTGAGTGTACATTATCTTTGTAAAAAATTTCATGTCAAGACACCCCAAAGAAAATAATCTAATGGAATTATATCTGGAGAACGAGCAGGTCAAATTCCACGTGATATTATGCGATTTGCGAAAAGTTCTCTAAAACAAAACCTGCAGTAATGCTCTAGTTGTGTGTGTGCAGTTACACCATCTTGCTGGAACCACGCTTCTTCAATTTCAAGTTCATTCTGCTGTTCTAAAAAAGTTCCAGAATGTCAGTAAGGTACCAACAGCATTTATAGTGTTGTTGAAGAAAATTATTCCAATAAAACGATTTCTACTAACGGCACACCGTGCCCCAATTTTCTCATCGTGTAGAGGAGCTTTATGAATAGCTTTGGGATTAAAAGTGCTCCAAATACCATTATATTGGCTATTAACGAATCCAGTTGGATGGAACGATGCCTCATCCGAGAATAATGTTACATCAAGAACTGACTCGTCATCTTTAGCTAAAATGTTTGAAACCACGTGGCATAGTTGGCTCTTGATTGGGTCGTTCAGAAAGCAATGGCAAACTACTGAACGTAACACTTGCCTAGTAGATCAACAGCAGTTGAAAATGCTGGTGTTGACTGCAACGTCCCGTAAGGGATACGCAACAAAATTTTGTTTTTTAAGTTCAGACACAACATAAATCCTGTATGGATGAAAATGCAATCGCTGTTTAAGAATTGTGTGCACTGTGCTCACTAATACGTTCACTTGTTGCGATATTTTCCTTAATGACTTGCTTGGATTTTTCAGGATTCTGTCTTGGATTTCTAGACATTTTTCTTTAGACACAGCAGGCATACCAGATCGCGGAGCAACTTCCACATTTCCCATAGTAAGAAACTTATTCAACAAATGTCTAACCTTAATGCGATGAGAATGTTGTTTATTAGGAAATCTTGACATGAATCTCTGAGCAACCATCCGTGTGTATCGACAGCCATTTCGAAACACTTGATCAACCACAACAATTCTTTCTTTCGATAATAACATCTTTCTGTTTGGAGTGTAAAGAATTACTCCAGCAGACTACAGCTATTCGCTGTATATTGCTTCACGATGGACTGTGGAGCACATTTATTTTATGACGTCATGTACTTCATTTTTAAAATTTTATACATACAAAGTGTAGTGAGACTTTACAAACACACGGTATATTAAGAGAAAGAAGCAGAAGAGTGGACTTGGGTTTCCGCTTGACAAAATGGCTTCCTCTCGACAGAAAGTTTCGTCAGCATTTCTTGTATACAGTCCAATGAGTGATCGATTTCTTACTATCTGACTTAAAACAAAGAAAAGGAACGTCACAAACATTTCTTTGTGTCAACTGCTGCAGCAGTTGAGTTGAGTTAAGTAAAGAATCGATATAACTGAACTCATGACATTCCCATACGTGCTCCGTCCCAACGTTCAATAGCCAGCGAAGAGTCACTACTAATCGTTCCCACCGCTATCTGAATTAGAGTTCTCCTGGTCTACTGTCACCGCCTCACCTTTAGAGATATTAACTAAAGGGCTGCAACTCCAGCCCAAGGGATAGAAGAGAGTCACTCAAGGCCCGAGTCATCTAGAGCCTTCTAGAAGGACTGGTCATTGAGTCCAGGGTTCCGTGGACACTGATGTGGCCCGCCTATTGCGGGGTCCACGAGGAACTCGGACAGAGTTACCACCCGTGTCGGATTGGGACACGTGGAGACCGGCAGAGGACAGACGGACTTCAGAGAGGCAACAGGGCCTGCCTTAGAGGGACTCAATAGATATCAATAGATATATATATACATAGGCTAGATAGTTTGCTAGACTGTTGTATGATACCTATGTGTTTGATGTTAACTATCTGTGATATGTAATATAGCGCGGGTTTGTTACCCCACTGCGCCAACGCACTGTATATTGAAATACAATAAATGTTCGGCACTGTTCCGATTGACGGTCCCAAATAGTTCCGCAGTGAATGATAACTCTTAGGTGTAAACAGTCTCCCTTACAGGGCCTCATTGGGTACCGGTAAATACGAAACACAGCAGAATGTTCTTTTACGTTCAGTAGTTAGCTATTGCTTTCTGAGCGAGAATCGACGTTTAAACTCAACTGACCGGTGTATTGAATGAACTCGCCATCATCATCATCATCATCATCATCATCATCATCATCATCATCATCATCATCATCATCATCATCATCATCATCAAATGCCATGCCAGCTGGCGTAGGCGTTCATGACTCTCCACAGATCTCGGTAATTGATTTTCTGGATCAACTCTGCTGATGATATTCCTCCAAGCCACCGCCTCAATCTATCCAGCATCGCCATCAGTAGCTGGATGACGGTCTGGTGTCGCCTGTTGCTCATGACTGTCCCTACCGGACGAGGATGTCCTAAGATAGTCGTAACTTGCCATCAGCGTGCCGAAAGTTTAAGAGCTCGAAGTTAGAACGCCCTCGTCCTTTCGGTCACGTCGACTGCTTTTGAAATAATTTGTTAATTGCACGTCCGTTACATGACGTCTCCACAACCTCAGCACTTTTTGGCTGTTGCAATTTGCTAAACAATTTTGCGTTCATTAGTTTGACATTGCTTACTAAACAGCCTACGCTTATATGAGTGTATGGAAACCAGTGCAATGTGGTCTGCTACAAAATCGGCTGCAGCTGTGCATTAAACGTGGTATGTAGGATTGCGAATTCGCCACAGCCTTGCTAGCAAGAGTAACAAAAACACTAAAACTATTGGCCCACAAAGGTTTGTCGACTTAGTGATGGCGATTCTCAAATACGACAATTACGTATGCGGATTCTGTAATTTAAAGTCACGTTGTCGCTTTTTGAGTGTAGCTAAAGCTAAGGTCTTTTTCTTCTTCTTCTTCTTCTTCTTCTTCTTCTTCTTCTTCTTCTTCTTCTTCTTCTTCTTCTTCTTCTTCTTCTTCTTCTTCTTCTTCTTCTTCTTCTTCTTCTTCTTCTTCTTCTTCTTCTTCTTTTCTTCTTCTTCTTCTTCTCTTCTTCTTCTTTCAACGTTTGCACAGCATCCATTGAAGTGGGTAGATGTTCGCTCTCAACCCTTGTTCCATTTTGGTCAACATTTTTCAACTTCGACGGTTGAGGTTTCTTTTCTGGATTCCTCCACCTATTGGCAGGTTTCTGTGAAGATTGTGCTGTAGATGACAACACAGGGGAGTCTCCGTGGCGAAGTGATCAAACCATCTGCCTCGGGCTCCGAAAGTTGTGGGTTCGATTCCGTCAACCGCAACCTTCTGTTCATGAGTGCATTTTTTCGGAGACTCCTGAGGGTCGTCGCTGGAGCTACGGAGTTAGTACTTTGTGCGACGCTTTCCGCGCTGCGGAAAGAGACTCAGCCATGTGGTATAAAAATCCGGTGCAATGAAGTCGACTTTTAAACGACTTTTAAGCGACTGACAGGGGCAATCCCATCACAGATAATAAAGTGTATATCATTCATCCATTCATTCATCAGATAATAAAATGTCTATCCAACAACATTCAGATAGTAACGTGTCTATCATTCATTCATTCATTCATTCATTCATTCATTATTCAGATAATAAAGTGTCTATCATTTTTTCATCGGATTATAAAGTGTCTTTGATTCATTCATAAAATAATAAATTGTTTATCATTCGTTCATCAGATGATAAAACATCTATCACTCATTCATCGGATAATAAAGTGTATATCATTTATTCATCAGATAATAACGTGTCTATCATCCATTCATTCATACATTCATCAGATAATAAGTGTCTCTCAAGACACCGCATGACGAGAACACAGAAGAAGAACCATCTGCAAATCTAACCATTAGAGAACTCCTGTTTGCGGATGACCAAGCACTAATAGCAAAATCAGAAGCTGAATTACAAGACCACATGAATAGTCTAAACGAAATGTGTAGGGAACATAACATGAAAATTAGCACAAGTAAAACAGAGGTAATGACTATAACTAAAGAAGAACAAACAACAACAATTCACCTAAACGAACATCCCTTGAAACAAGTGAAGAGTTTCAAGTACCTGGGAAGTATAATATCATCAAATGGCAGATCAGAAGACGAGATCGAAAATAGGTGCAATAAGGCAAATCAACTGATTGGACAAATGGCACCAATACTAAAGAACAAACATGTATCAATAACTACTAAGAAAGCACTTTACAACACAATCTTCCTGCCAACTCTATGCTACCAATGCCACACCTGGACAGTGACAGAAAAAGAGAAAAGAAAAATCACAACATAAATGAGGTTCCTGAGAAGAATACTCAACGTATCAAGAAGAGATAAGATCAGAAATGAAGAAATCAGGACAAAAGATGGGGTTAAAGCAGCACTAGATTTATAAGAAAGCAGCAAATCAAATGGTTTGGCCATGCAAGTAGGTTACCAGTCAACAGCATCCCACAACAAGCAATGATGTACAGACCAGATGGAATCAGAGGAAGAGGCCGACCACGTAAACGTTGGGCGGAGGGAATAGCAGAGTCCATGGGAATATCGATATATGAAGCCCATAATCGGGCACTCTCACGAAGTTTATACTTCACCTCGACACCGCAAGGTACAAGAGGAACATGATGAGATGGGATGAGATTCATTCATCAAATAATAAAGTGTCTATCATTCGTTCATCGGATAGTAAAGTGTCTATCGTTCATTCATCGCATAATAAAGTGTCTACCATTCATTTATCATGTAATAAAGTGTCTGTCATTCATTCAGCATATAATAAATTGTCTGTCATTCATTCATCATATAATAAAGTGTCTGTCATTCATTCATCGGATAATAAAGTGTCTTTAATTCATTCATCGAATAAAAACGTGTTTATCACTCATTCATTCATCAGATAATAAAGTGTCTACCATTCATTATTCAGATAATAGCGAGTCTATCATTAACTAACGCATTCATCAGATAATAAAGTGTCTATCATTCTTTCATCAGATAATAATGTATTTATCATTCATTATTCAGATAATAAAATTTTTATCATTCAACCATCAGATAGTAAAGTGTCTATAATTCCTTATTCAAATAATAACGTGTCTATCATTCATTATTCAAATAATAAAATGTGTATCATTTATTCATCAGATTATAAAGTAGTCTATCATTAATTCATTCCTCAGATATTAAACTGTCTATCGTTCATTCATTCATTCATTCATTCATTCATTCATTGGATAATAATGTGTCTATCATTTGTTCATTAATCGGATAATAAAGTGTCTATCATTCATTCATTCATCAAATAATAACGTGTCTATCATTCATTCATTTATCAGATAATAGCGTGTTTATCATTCATTCATCTATCAGATAATAACGTGTCTAGCGTTAATTCATCAGATAATAAAGTGTCTATCATTAATTATTGAGATAATAATATGTCTATCATTCATTTGTCAAATAATAAAGTGTCTATCACTCATTATTCAGATAATAACGTGTCTGTCATTCATTCACTCCTCAGATAATAAAGTGTCTATCATTCATTCATCGGATAATAAAGTATCCATCATAAATTCATTCATCAGAAAAGTGTCTATCATTCATTCATTCATTCATTCATTCGTCGGACAATAAAGTGTCTATCATTCATTACTCAGATAATAACATGTCTATCGCTGGTCTCCCTGGCCTAGGGGTTAACGTCTTTCTCCGTAATCCCGTATATTCTCGTGAGTAACGTAACCTGCGCGAGAATCGGTTGCGGTTCTCGCCGCGTTGGTAACTTGCGGGATATGTGAGCTGGCCGCTCAGAAAACAATGGCAAACTACTGAGCGTAATCTTGCCTAGTACATCGACAGCGGTTGAAAAATTCTGATGTTGACCGTAACGTCCTGTAATTTGCAAAAAAATTAATAAATAAATAAAAATTCTATCGTCCATTCATTTTCCCGCGCCAGGCGTTCGTTGTCTCGGATGGCTGAGTGAGCTGCACCCCCCAATCGGGATCTTCCCAGCCCACCCAACTCACCCACATATCCTCCTCCACCCACACACCCAGCCAAACACACATTCCTCAGCCACAAATTCCCCACGCACACACACATCTCCCGGTCAACTCACATATTCCGCACCTACTCACACACAAATTCCGCACCCAGCCACATAATCTCCCATCTCCCCCAGCCCACTCACAGTTCCCGAACCCACCCCTACAAACATCCCCCACCATCTCCTAACCTACACACACTCACCCACCCACATATCCTCTACCCACCCACACATCCTCTACCCCCCCCCCCCCCATCCCCCAACCAAACATCCCTTAACCACATACCCTTACTCATATACAATCACCCATCCCACACATCCTCTACCCAACCACACATCCTCCACCCACCCATCCCCCAGCCACACATCCCTTAACCACACACCCCTACCCATAAACACACACATCCCCACCCACGCACAATCTCACCGCCCATACACACATCCCTCACACGCATTTCCACCATCCAACACATCCCCCATTCACAAACACACACCTCCCATCCACGCACACACAACTCACACACACATCCCCAACCCATACACTCATCCCCTCACACATCCCTAGACACACGTACTTATCCCTCAACCACTAACACCCACACATCCCTCACCCACTCATCAAAACATACATCTCCTATCTACCCACCCACACTCACACACCCCAACCACCCATCTAAACACACATCCCCCACCCTCACACACATCCTTCACCCACCTGCACACCCAATCACACCCCACCCACCCACACATACATCCTTTATCCACACCCAGCTCCCCTCACACACAACACCACACCCACACACACCCCAAAGACACATCCCTCACCCACACACACATCTCCCCAGACATCTCCTACCCATCCACACATCCCCCAACTACAATCACCCTCACTACACACACATACATCCTCCATCTAGCCACACACACCCCACCCAGCCAGACATATCCCCTACCCACACACACATCCCCAAATCCATCACCCACACCCATCACGCACCCATCCCCCAACCCACACACATACCCCACACACATTCACCCACACACACACTCCCCACCCATCCACCCAAACATCCCACACCCATACACATCCCCAAACCAACAACCACCCCACCTGCACACATCTCCCACCCACCACATACCCCCACATACGCTTAAGGAATTAGAGGACTTACCAGGTGATAGGCTACTCATATGTGGAGACTTCAATGCGAGAAACAGAGATTGGGACAGTAGTGGAGAAAATCGACAAGGAATTGCACTTGCGGATGCCATGGTGGACTCCGATGTGGTCTGCATAAATGATGGTAGGCCGACTAGAATGGCAATGAGGCCTGGCGATGCAGATACTGCTATTGATTTGGCACTTGTCTCCCAGTCATCAGTCCTTGATGTAAAGTGGACTGTTTTGAATGACCATGGGAGTGATCACATGCCATGCTCAGTCCTGATCTCTAAGTCCAGGAAAGTCAAGGCTGGGAGAGCGCGCAAGACCTTCCGGTATGAGTGGAGCGACAGCCTTCTTGGACGCCTCAGACATGGGGCATGCAACAGGACTGTTAAAACTCCTTTTTTGCAGCCCCCATGGTGGACCCCAGAAGTAGACAATGCGTGGAAAGCAAAGAGAGCTGCAGTGAAGCAGCTAAGGAAATTGCGACAGACACCCCTAAGCTCACGAGAAGAAGTGGACATAGCGGAAAATGACAAGAAAGACAAGGTGGAGGATTTCAAGCGATGTGCTGCAGAGGCCAAGAAAGTAAAATGGGAATGTTTTATGAAGGAGATTGGAGGTGATAAAACACTGCATAAATTCTGGAAACTGTACAGACAAATGCAAAGAAAAGATCTGCCTATGACAGTGGGAACAATTTATAAAGAGGATGGGGTACGCGTGACAACAGACAAGGAGAAAGGGGAGGCGTTTCTCCAGAGATTTTTAGAGCAGACCAATCATAGTGATGCGGATACCAGGGATGCAGTTAGAGTGGAATTATCTGGCACAATAGAGAATATGCCTTACGAAGACATCATACTGTTTGAAGATGTTAAACATATTTTGCAAAAGGCAAAAGACACGGCACCAGGGCCTGATGGTGTCAGGTATGGCCACATGAAGGCTTTGAGCGATGTGGACCTGAAGGAGATGGCCGGCTGCTTTAATCAGGTGCAGGACCACATCTCCCTTGTCCATAGGTAATCTACCACCAAGAGGTGCATTCCCTGCCAGCCTATCAGCCTGTTCATTCCCCCGCACTCCCGCATAGCCAGGGCAAAAAGAAATTCTTAAAATTCTCACAATCCGTGACCTCTGAAGCGAGGTGAGCAATTCCACACGAAACATTTCTTTCTCCGCCTTACTAAGCATACTCCTTGAGTCTGTAATGAATACAATGTGCGCTGCAATGGCCCCCTCCAACCAACGGAGTGCCGCTGTTACTGCCCAATTCTAATGCTGGAGGTTGTAGTCTCATATGCCAGACTTCTTTTTCAAGACTCGCCCATTAGCCTTGTCAATGAAACCCCAACCACTCCGTCTATTTCTCACCATTGTCCCATCGGCATAGATCACTATGTCACCTTGATGTGTCTTACTCTGGATCAGGTGATGCATCTCAAACTTTATGCGGCCCGCTGCCCATTCTCTGCACTCACCACCCAGTGTTACTATTACATTGTGCCAGTCTGTCATGTCTTTCGGTACTTCAACCCACTCTTTTTAACGATTGATGGTCTCTAGATCACACACCTGACGTGTAGATATTTCTGCCTGTGCCATCCAGGACCTACCTCGTCTTAGTCTATGACCATTGACCATATTCGTGGCTTCATACAGGGGGTGATCCCTATCTGCAGCAACTCTCAGGTACCATTTGGCTTGAAGGACCGCCATTGTTGGTACAACCAGGATATTCCTCATGCATATAATTGGTGTGTTCTTTGTGCACCCCAGGATCACCCGCATGGCCGCTGGGCACTTATAAACACACGTCTAAATAATGTATACTGTCCACTTATCATCAAATGTCCAAAGAATGTAGATTGTCCACTTATCATCAAATGTTCAAAGAATGTAGCTTATCCATTTATGATCAAATGTCCAAAGACTGTAGAATGTGTACTTATCATCGCATGACCAGAGAATGTAGATTGTTTACTTATCATCACATAACCAAACAATGTCGATTGTCCACTTATCATCAAATATCCAAAGGATGTCGATTGTCCACTTATCATCAAATGTCCAAAGGATGTCGATTGTCCACTTATCATCAAATGTCCAAAGGATGTCGATTGTCCACTTATCATCAAATGTCCAAAGAATTTCGATTGTCCACTTATCATCAAATGTCCAAAGAATGTAGATGATCCACTTTTCAACAAGTGTCCAAAGAATGTAGACTGTGTACTTATCAACACATGACCAGATAATGTGGATTGATTACTTATCATCACATAACCAAAGAATGTCGATTGTCCACTTAGCATCAAATGTACACAGAATGTAGACTGTCCACTTATTATCAAATGTTCAAATAGTGTAGATTATCCACTTATCATCAAATATCCAAAGAATGTAAACTGCCCACTTATTATCAAATGTTCAAAGAATGTAGATTATCCACTTATCATCAAATATCCAAAGAATTAGACTATGCACTTATCGTCACATGACCAAAGAATGTAAATTGTCTACTTATATTTTTTTAAAAAATAATTTGCACATCCTATTTTACAGGACATCGCAGTCAACATCAGCATTTCTATCGCTGTGATCTCCTGGCAAGTCCACATTCAGTAGTTTGCCATTGCTTTCTGAACGACTGGCACTGATACCAACGCAAAACCAACGCAATGCGATCTGCTGTCAAATCGCGTTGAGCTGTGTTTCGAACACGCGTATACGGGATTACGCAAATTCCACGGAGACCTACTTATTATTACACGTCCAAATAATGTAAATTATCAGCGTATCGTCACACTTCCTAAGAATGGGGATTCTCTATTTATCATTACTTGTCCAGACATGAAGAATATAGATTGTCTTCTCATTATCATACGTCCAAAGAATGGAGATTATCTATTTATCATCACATGCCCAAATATGAACCGGTCTCCCTGGCCGAGGATTTAGCAGCTTTCTCCGTAACCCCGAATACTCTCGTGGTTGACGTGAGCGCACGAGAATTGGAAGTGGTTCGAGTCGCGCCAGTGACTTATGAGAGGATGGAGCCGGTCGCTCAAAAAGTCGTGGCGTGCTGATGAGCGTAATCTAGACTAGGAATCAACATACAGCTGAAAGATGCTGATGTTGACCGCAATGTCCTGAAACAGGATGGAAACGCGGGGGGGGGGGGGGGGAGGGGGGGAAAAAATGCCCAAATATGAAGAATGTAGATTGTCTTCTCATTATCACACGTCCAAAGAATGGAGATTATCGATTTATCATCACAAGTCCATACATGAAGAATGTAGATTGTCTTCTCGTTATCACACATCCAAAGAATGTAAATTGTGCACTTACACTTATCATGTCGCGACTGCCAATATCGAGCAAAGACTGCTAATACGTCTGTTCCAAGGACTGGTGCTTTCACCCATCCAGTATGCCCTGGCCATACTCACTGTCAGCCCTACACAGATTGGAAGACTCGAAAAGGTACAAAACGAAGCCATGCGCATCATCTTGGGCTGCACGAAAGACACCAGCTGTGTAGCAATGAGATACCTCCTTGACTTCCCGACAATGGAACACAGGATCAAGATCTGGAGAGCTCGTGCATACTTAAAAATAAGTGCAGATGAGCAGCACCCTCTGCATGACGCTATATTCAGAGAAAAGGGTGACAGGCTAAAGAGAGGCAAATCATGGATGGGTCGGGCGGAAGATGTCGTCAGACAGCTCTGCAGTCTTACCAGTATCAACCCCGGCAAGGAATGGGTGCCGATGCCTCCAGCTTTTAAGTGCACTTTCTCCTGCATTATCACACCCGACAGACGGTGCAGCGAGCAGAACCCTGCCGCTGTCAATGCAGAAGTCAACGCGCTCATCTATGAACACTCAGATAGCCCCGAAGTGCTCATCTATACAGATGGATCTGTTGTAAAGCAGCAGAGAAGTGCATGGGCATTTACAGCCCGTTCAGCGAGCCGAACCGTTCAAGAATCCAGTGGTGCCCACTCTATGACCACGAGCAGCATGACGATGGGGAAAGAGCACGGGGAAGACAAAGACAGGATGATTTGATGACCTGATAAAAGACTGATGATTGTGTGAGATCACGAACCATGATCTTCCACGCTTATCGGCATTGCACCTGATGATGATGATGATTATGATAATGATGATGATGAATGAACCAACACTGCGAAAATGCGTTACTGGTTGTTTTTTTATTTCTTCAAGACTATTATTGTTTCGTATTTTAGCATCACCCAATGAGGCCCTGTTTTACACCTAAGATTTAGTATTCACTGCGGAACTATTTGGGACCGTCAATCAGTACAGTGCCAAATGTTCGATACCATCGTGAACGAAGTTATTGTTGCCTGTGTGAACCCGAGCTCAGTTACCTAGATAAGAGCAAGACGATGACATCTACCCTCTGGCTGTTGAACGAGGAGACGGAGCACGTATGGGAATGTCCCGAGTGCAGTGATGTCAGTTCTTAACTCAACTCAACTCAACCTCAGAAAACCTCAAAGACTTGAACGTATCAACAAACTCAACCGAAATAAAGTTTGCAGATTTTTCCAAGAACCACCTGATGAAAATCAACGACCAGCAAATCTATTCTTCCCCACATAAGCAGAGTTCTAACCATATGCAGTCTTAATTACAATATTTGCATTGATACTTCTTACTCATAGGTTGCTTGAAGGATTTCTGCCTGTTATAGGTATTTGGTATTGACCTATCATAGGTAGCAGCTGCTACGAATTGTGTGTCTGTTAGTACAATAGAAAAACAATTTTTATTGGCCGTAAAGTTCGCCGACCCACGCTGTTCTATTTGCTGCACACTCTCACATTCACACTCTTGCAGAAATTTCGAAAAAGGAGGTGGTAGAGTAGAGATGATCTTGTCTCGTAGGATCAGATCTTTCAGTTTATCAAAATTGTTATCAACTTTAGCTGATGATAACCACTTACTAAATACATCCCGTACTACTGAAATGTAGTCAGAGAACGTTTGTGTTGGTTTAGAAGCTAACTTACTAAACTGTTCTCTGTAGCCTGCTTCGTCTAACAGGAAGTGTGCTTTATTTTGGCTTTTATATACTGATAATCTTTTCTTAAGTCTTTGGGGATAGTCTCAATGACTTTTAGAGTTCCCCAGATAAACTTCTCATGTAAATGATATTCCATTCTGTCTCTTGGATCTGATAATGCTCCATTATCGTTTCAAAGTTTTGGGTGAATGCTGCAATGCAGTCTCCAGTAGCCAAATTTTTGACGATCCCTTGGTACTTTTTATATTGATTCTCTTTTTCTTTCATCTCTAGCTTTCTAGATTCTTTATCTGCTAATGTTTCGGCCTCTAGCTGTTTAATCTTTAGCTGCATTTCAAGTTCTTCCCTTTTGCTTTTTGCACTAATTTCCAGCTCTTCTCTTTTGCTCTGTGCAATAATCTCAGCTTTCCTTATCTCGGCCTCTGTTTCTGCCTTTCTAGCTTCTAGCTTCACCTGTTTGGTTTTAGCCTCTCTTTCAGCAGCTCTGTCTTCCCTTTGGACATACTCTGCATATTTCGCCTCACTCCATTTTGTTAACTCATCTCCGGTTTTATTTAACTTTAGTCCTAACTCAATAAATTCTTGTAACGTAGACATGATACTTCTGTTATCTAGTTACGGTGAATTTACACAGGATAATTATCAAATGTTAGTACATACAATATGTGTATAATACAATAATTACAGAATAATTATACAGCTTAGGCCTGGACCTGTACAAAAGTATGTAGAAAAAAAAAATACTTAACTGATACAGGAATTTGGATCTCTGGACGTATGTTGGCAAACTGCACTAGAGAGAAGCTGCTTGGTCTTCTACAGCCAGGAAAAATGACTTTGTAGTGTACACTTTTGGATGAAAAACCTGTTTACTTTTGGAGAGAGGAAATATTAGTATGTGTATGTTATGTGGTGTATGCGTTGTCAGCTAAATGTGGTAGGTTTGTATGCCGTCAAGTATGTTTGTTTGGTCGTTGTGTCGTCAGTTCAGAATACAATTTCAGTGTTACTTCTTTATCAATGCTTTCTTTCGATTTACAGAACTCTTTCACGTGTTATTTCGTTCACAACTGTAACACGAACACACTTCTTTATATATCTCTTCTACTCACGCTCACACCTTTGGTTCAACCACTGACGAGCTACGCATGCTCATTCTCTTTAATATACACATTGTCTGATTTACACACTTCGTTCTATCTTTTTCAAACACAAGATCTTAATGTCCAAAGCCGGACGATCCCCCACGTTCACACCTGTCAGAGTCCTGATTTGCAATCAATAAAGGCTCGTGGTGACTAACAGATGTGATAACAATCACTCACACAGAATGAATGTACATAACACACGGTGACATCTCTCAACGCTTAATCGCACTTCTCGCAAACAGCAATCACAACTGGCTTCGCTCAACTCGGCGATAATGCCATTCAAATACACACACACACACACACACACACACATATATATATATATATATATATATATATATATATATATATATATATATATATATATATATATATATATATATATATATATAATACATCAGTTCATGAATGCAATATTGCATACCATGCACTCAGTCTTTCTATACTCAACAGGCTTTCTCTCATCTAGCGTCAACTCATACACTCAATACGTGCACTGCTCTCGTTCCATGTCTGTCCAGTCCTACGGTCCAATGCTGTCTGACTGCTAGCCGCAGTGAGCCGTGTTTGGTCCAGCTTTCTCCTCTCGTGGTCTCCGTATACCACGCAGGCCCAGTCCCTGTTACTGCGTTGTAAGTGTTACTGCAGTTCACGTACCAGGCCGTCATTGCCAGGCGCCCGTGATGAAGACCCGGGGAAGATTCTGACAATCATACATTCCACTGCAGTATTCCTGCCATCTTTCTTGAATTTGTCTAGATTCTGTTTGGGTATTTCCCAACTTGTCACAGATAACATTTAATTGAGGTTGAACATTTCTAGTGACTGGCACTAAGGCTCGTGAAATCGTTTCACGAAAAGATGCAAGGGACCATTTTATTCGATGGACTCAGCATCCCAGTCATTCAGCAGCAGTAATGGAGTAAGGCAGGGCTGCGTGCTTTCTCCTGCACTTTTTGGTATCTTCTTCGCCGTACTCTTAAGGCAGACATTTGGGACTGCACTGAAGGCATATACCTTCATACGAGATCTGATGGCAAACTTTTTAACCAACCAAGACTCAAGGCAAAGACCAAAATAAGAACAAGAAGCATTTGAGAACTACTTTTTGCAGACGATGCAGCACTGACTACTCATGCAGCCGAAGATCTGCACCGGCTCATAGACCGTTTTGCAGCTGCCTGCAAAGACTTTGGGCTCACCACCAGCCTAAATAAAACACAAGTGATGAAACAAGATGCTGGTGCGCCTCCATCAATCAAAGTTTATAATTACGAATTGAAGGTTGTCCATGAGTTTGCGTATTTGGGGTCGACAGTATCGGATAATCTTTCCTTAGAGACAGAAATCAACAGACACATTGGAAAGGCGGCCACAACACTTGCCAGGCTAACTAAGAGAGTCTGAGAGGAATAATAGACTAACAGAGCGTAAAATGTTCAAGAATATAAAGTTTGTGTTGTTAGGACACTACTCTATGGGTCTGAATCCTGAACTTTGTACTCAAGACCGGAAAGAAAGTTGAATTCCTTCCATATGAGATATCTGAGACGTATACTGAGCACATTGTGGTAAGACCACATAACAAACAATCATGTGCTTTAAAGAGCGGATATTACCACAGTGCACTTCCACCTCAAGCAGAAACGCCCTCCGGTGGCTGGGCCATGTATCTCGAATGGAGGATGAACGTATTCCCAAAGATCTCCTATACGGAGAACTAGTCACAGGGAAGAGGCCAACCGAAGACACCAAATGCGATAAAGGGATGTGTGTAAACAAGATATGAAAACCTTGGACATAGACGCAGACACGTGGGAAAGAGTTGCAACAGACACATGCTCCTGGAGAAGAGATGCACGAAACGGACTGGTGCTCTTTGCCATGTATCAGAAGTGGAGTAAGGGAACTAATAGAGGATAACAGGGAAAACCAATAGTTGTCTAACTCTGAATCACTTAGAGCAAGGGAATTAATAAAGTATAGCAGGGCACAACCGAGTTGTCTAACCCTGAGGCACTTAGTACAATGAGCGCTGATCAACTTGACGGGCCACCGTGTACACCTCGGGCTAAGAGAAAACTCACGGGAACAAGTGTTACCACGGATAGCTGAGAGGCCCAGAAGAGTTGTGAGATCACCCAGGACTCAGGTTGCAGGCTGTCAACATCGGTTAGGAAGGTTAGTGATATCAATAATTTTGCACTGGAATGGAGAAATAATAAGAACGATATCTGGCTACGCTAAAAGCTGGAAATGAAGGAACTAGAGAACAAGTGATCTTCTTGTCGACGTATACGAGAAGTTACTGGTATGGGCGATTCGCCAGTATGTTCGCTAAGTATATGTTACAATTTTTTCAGAGCCAGTATGTGTGTTACAACTCTGAGAGCTGTACTGAACGCAATCTGATCCAACAAACTGAAGATTGGAGGCACAGGCATAAAATGCAGTCACTTACTGCGGGAAAACCCTCGTCTTCCAGATGCGGAAACGGTGACTGAGATTGTCACTCTCGCATTGGACTATATAGTCACCAGCGGTGCTGCCAGGTGCCCCCCCCCCCCCCCCACCCCAGTGGCACAACTCTATAGTCCTATAGGACTGAAAGAGGCCGACTACTAGGTTTAGAATACAGAAACTAAAGACCACCTCAGTTGTGGCCCCTTCACATAATGCTAGCAATCAGAATCCCGTGAATGGATGAAACGACAAATATTCAAATAATACCGGTGCCATATTCTCAAAGACAGATTATTATCCAAACAGAAACTTATCAAGACAACTAATGGGAAGATTTCCATCAACATTAAAGATAAAATGAACAGGTAGGCTAACACCGAAGAACTCTTTGATAGACGGGTTCTTAAGATAATCCAGATATGGAAGCGTGTGGAAATTTAGTTAATAATCAACTATGAGAAACCATTTAGAGGAGAAATTAAAAAAAACAATTAAATCCTTGAAGAAAGGGAAAGCTGCTGGTCCGGATGCACCCCAGAAGAAGGTATTAAAGCTGAAACGAACACATCAAGAGAGGCACTGCATAAATTATTGTGCAGGGTATGGGAGACTGAAGAAATTCCAGCAGACTAGAGAGAGTGATTCTGGTGAAGTTGCTAAAGAATAAAGATTTACATGTGGGAGAAACTAAAGGAACAATGTTATTACCAGTGTCTGGGAAAATATTAATTTGGGGCAATACTGAGAGATTATGAGATGACAAAAAATTTAGAAAAGCAGATAGAGATATCAAAAGAAAAACACAAAAGAACATGTTTTATTAGCTTTTGGAAATTTGTGGACGTGGAAAGAAATTAAAATACGCACATTACAAATTTAATTGTCATTTGTCATATATTGCCTGTAGTACGTTACGGTACTGGACGGGCGTGGGGGTCTTGAGCCTAAGGAATTAAGGCCGCGTGGCTAGTGCAGTCGCCGCGAAATGTGCAGGTTAGAGTTGTCTTTTTGCCCCCGACAGAAAAAAAATAAATCAACTCCTTCCCAAGTATTCAAACCGGGGTCTTCCCAACGGAGAGGTCTGGGGCATTCTACCAACAAATATAACAACAACGTAAAATGAATACTGTCGTATCGATCACAAACACGGATAACGCCAAAAGCAGGTAATAATAAATTGCAAACCATTCATTAATCTGTGTCTGAGCAGTATCAAATGACTAAAATTGTAAGACAGAATCGGGGATGTTTAACTGATGAAGACGATTAAACAAATAATGAATTAATATGTGAAAAGAGATATAAGAGGGAGGAGGGAGAGAGAGAGAGAGAGAGAGAGAGAGAGAGAGAGAGAGAGAGAGAGAAAGAGAGAGAGAGAGAATATGTGCATGTGTGTGTGTGAGTCTGTGTGTGTGTGTGTGTGCGTGCGCGCGCGCGCGTGCATGTAATGGGTAGAGACACACTTATGAAACCTGTTAACAGAAGAATTAGACATTTCTCATCTGCAGTCAACAAGTAGAAATAGTTATGTTTTAAAGAAAAAAAAAGAGGTGGGGTGATTATTTTAGAAAGTAACGATATTGGGAATAGGTCAACACATTGGGCGTCTGGTTAAGTACCCAGTATTATAAAGATTTCTGTCGGGTCGCACCAGGTTCTTGAGACAGACACCAGAGATCTGGACAAGCCGGACTATGCTTGCCCACGTATCCGTTTCGGTCAGGAAAATACTGGCAATACGCCTTACGTCATGTAAACGGGGCTTCTGGCTGTCACAGCACATATCAAAAGGGCATTGGGGCTTTACAAAACAGATACAGTTAGGGTGTGAGTAAATCCTGCAGAGGTCACATCTGGCACCAGAGAAAAACAACTAACATTCTCCAATAACGCTTAAAGCTTTCATTATTAATAGGGAAGTGAGAAATGTCAAGTCAGCATGACCAGAACACATTCACATGGAAACAGAGAGCGCCGTGGAGACAAAACTTCATCAGCAAAATAAAAGCAAGCACAACAACAAAAGCATAAATGACACTAAAATAACTACATTAAGACATAACAGTGTATGCAAACATGTTTAAGAGATAAATACAATGCGCAGTTGCCAAGTGAGCATGCTTATCATGACTGTAGTCTGTGTTCAATCCCAGACATACCAGATCAATTACGTATTTGTTATTATGTGTAGCCTAGTAGAATGGGTTACTTTCAGCTATTACATGGGAAGGAAAGAAATAAGGAATGGAACTGGCCACACAACATCAATTCTTCTAAGACATTTGTTCTCAAAATTGTATAATTTTTTTTTAACCAAAGCTACCGTTGACTTCCAACTTTCACATCCACACGTTAGCACTGCAATCACACAAGTGTGAAGATTTTAAGTTTCGTGTGTTTGCTGAGTGTCTTTGACTTCCAGATGTTTGACAGTTTATTGAAGGCACTTAATGCCAGTGCGATTCTAGATAATATTTCTGGTGTTGAGTCTCCAGCCTCAAGTGGGTATCAGAAATTATCCTTGACAATAAAGGCATCTGGCGTATACTGATTACGTCAGGCAACGAGTAGGCACTGGTCTAAACAGTATTGGGACCAGCACCATATAGCCATGTTGGGTGCGAGCCGAACAACTACACATGTAGGCACAGGTAGTAAACATCTACACATGTAGGCACAGGTAGTGAACATCTACACATGTAGGCACAGATAGTGAACATCTACACATGTAGGCACAGATAGTGAACATCTACACATGTAGGCACAGGTAGTGAACATCTACACATGTAGGCACAGGTAGTGAACATCTACACATGTAGGCACAGATAGTGAACATCTACACATGTAGGCACAGGTAGTGAACATCTACACATGTAGGCACAGGTAGTGAACATCTACACATGTAGGCACTGATAGTGAACATCTACACATATAGGCACAGGTAGTGAACATCTACACATGTAGCCACAGATAGTGAACATCTACACATGTAGCACAGATAGTGACCATCTACACATGTAGGCACAGGTAGTGAACATCTACACATGTAGCCACAGATAGTGAACATCTACACATGTAGGGCACAGATAGTGACCATCTACACATGTAGGCACAGGTAGTGAACATCTACACATGTAGGCACAGATAGTAAACATCTACACATGTAGGCACAGGTAGTGAACATCTACACATGTAGGCACAGATAGTAAACATCTACACATGTAGACACAGATAGTGAACATCTACACATGTAGACACAGATAGTGAACATCTACACATGTAGACACAGATAGTGAACATCTACACATGTAGGCACAGATAGTGAACATCTACACATGTAGGCACAGATAGTGAACATCTACACATGTAGGCACAGATAGTGAACATCTGCACATGTAGGCACAGATAGTGAACATCTACACATGTAGGCACAGGTAGTGAACATCTACACATGTAGCCACAGATAGTGAACATCTACACATGTAGGCACAGATAGTGACCATCTACACATGTAGGCACAGGTAGTGAACATCTACACATGTAGCCACAGATAGTGAACATCTACACATGTAGGCACAGATAGTGAACATCTACACATGTAGGCACAGATAGTGAACATCTACACATGTAGGCACAGATAGTGAACAGCTACACATGTAGGCACAGATAGTGAACATCTACACATGTAGGCACAGGTAGTGAACATCTACACATGTAGGCACAGATAGTGAACATCTACACATGTAGGCACAGATAGTGACCATCTACACATGTAGGCACAGGTAGTGAACATCTACACATGTAGGCACAGATAGTAAACATCTACACATGTAGGCACAGGTAGTGAACATCTACACATGTAGCCACAGATAGTGAACATCTACACATGTAGGCACAGATAGTGACCATCTACACATGTAGGCACAGGTAGTGAAACATCTACACATGTAGCCACAGATAGTGAACATCTACACATGTAGGCACAGATAGTGACCATCTACACATGTAGGCACAGGTAGTGAACATCTACACATGTAGGCACAGATAGTAAAACATCTACACATGTAGGCACAGGTAGTGAACATCTACACATGTAGGCACAGATAGTAAACATCTACACATGTAGACACAGATAGTGAAACATCTACACATGTAGACACAGATAGTGAACATCTACACATGTAGACACAGATAGTGAACATCTACACATGTAGGCACAGGATAGTGAACATCTACACATGTAGGCACAGATAGTGAACATCTACACATGTAGGCACAGATAGTGAACATCTGCACATGTAGGCACAGATAGTGAACATCTACACATGTAGGCACAGGTAGTGAACATCTACACATGTAGCCCACAGATAGTGAACATCTACACATGTAGGCACAGATAGTGACCATCTAACACATGTAGGCACAGGTAGTGAACATCTACACATGTAGCCACAGATAGTGAACATCTACACATGTAGGCACAGATAGTGAACATCTACACATGTAGGCACAGATAGTGAACATCTACACATGTAGGCACAGGTAGTGAACATCTACACATGTAGGCACAGATAGTGAACATCTACACATGTAGGCACAGGTAGTGAAACATCTACACATGTAGGCACAGATAGTGAACATCTACACATGTAGGGCACAGATAGTGAACATCTACACATGTAGGCACAGGTAGTGAACATCTACACATGTAGGCACAGATAGTGAACATCTACACATGTAGGCACAGATAGTGAACATCTACACATGTAGGCACAGGTAGTGAACATCTACACATGTAGGCACAGATAGTGAACATCTACACATGTAGACACAGATAGTGAACATCTACACTTGTAGGCACAGGTAGTTAACATCTACACATGTAGACACAGATAGTGAACATCTACACATGTAGACACAGATAGTGAACATCTACACATGTAGACACAGATAGTGAACATCTACACATGTAGACACAGATAGTGAACATCTACACAGGTAGACACAGATAGTGAACATCTACACATGTAGACACAGATAGTGAACATCTACACATGTAGACACATGTAGTGAACATCTACACATGTAGGCATAGGTAGTGAACATCTACACATGTAGACACAGATAGTGAACATCTACACATGTAGACACATGTAGTGAACATCTACACATGTAGGCATAGGTAGTGAACATCTACACATGTAGGACACAGATAGTGAACATCTACACCATGTAGGCACAGATAGTGAACATCTACACAAGTAGGCACAGATAGAGAACAAGTATGAGAATGACATATTATGTCTTTCGGGTGATATCTGGGTCACAGTTTGATTCACAACAATGTATTCCCTTAGTGCATTTAGTCGTAATGTGGCGTCTATGTTTAAACAATTGTATTAGTCTAGCTGATGTCGGAGTAGGAGGTTAATTCCATACGATGGTATAAGTTGGACTTAAGCGTTACCTTCTCGTTCAGAAAGCGATGGCAAAATACTGACGTAAATTTGCCTAGAAAATGAACCTGGGACCTGCAAAAGACGTGCAATATTGAAGTCTCACATGAACAGCTGGGCTGCCAAGACGTCTACTGGAGTCAGCATCCCCCCTCCCCCTCCCCCATTGCTTGAGGAGACCAGTACGTTCTGCGGTGTGTAGTTTTCACGTATTAATTATCCTGCTGTGTTGGGAACCCTTTTGGCCGTGCCCCAAGCGGAGATGTGTGTTTACCGAGCATAATCGATGTCTTCCGTGGCCAAGGATGATGATGTCCACACTATATATGGCTACATATTAGCCTATAATTAGGAGGTCGTATCACAAATATATATATATATATATATATATATATATCGCTGTCACCACCAGCACTGCTGTTGTTGATGTCTTGGCTAGTTTTCGTTCAGTAGTTTGCCATTGCTTTCTGAATGACCAGTCCCCATGCCAGCACGTTAACACCTAGCGCGACATGGTCTGCTGCCAAATCGGTCGCAGCTGTGTTTCGAACGCAGGTAAGCGGAATTACGAACGCCTCCGTAACGCATTTGACTATAAAGACGGACAGAGGAATTGCATACTTGTAGTTAGTTAGCTGTGGACTGAACGAGAATGTAAGACTGGTGATGGTACTCATCATGACGTTGTGTACAGTTGCATAGATAACGTTTGTTTGAACCTGCCACGAAGTGGCGTGCAGCTTTGTTGCTGTTTCAAGTCTTTAAAACTTATATCTGTAGGAATGGTTATGAAGTACCCTCTGTGATGTCTGGTCAATGTATTCGATATATCAAACTCTCACGATAATTTTAACTAAAGAAGTAGATGAAGGACACTTTCACACGCCTGACAGCGCTTTGGGCATATGTCCTAGACTGCGTGTTTATATAGCACTCATTGGGCGATGTGGTCAGCTTCACGCTGGCAGCCTTTACTGCCCAAGACATTTCCCGGTACTCATTTAGGCTGGGCCGACCTGGAGCGTCAGTCCCACACTCCTTACAGTCTTTCTGGGTGCCCGCGGAGAGGTAAACAGAGGTCATGGTCAGTAGGAGGTCATTTGCACAGCAACGTCTTTGGGGTTAAAAAAAACTATATACTGCCTGACGTCAGCATAGGGAAGGCATTATAAATATCGTACTCTTCAAGCTCCAGCAGTTGTAAATTCACGTGATAGTGGTTGTTGTTTTTCTGTCTATCATCTTCATGAAAATTCGTGCCAACTGTGGTCAACTGTGATCATATTACCCCAGAAACAGAGTGAATCAATCAACGTGACATCTTTCTATACTGTGGGGCAAGGTTATCTGAATATTCTCTCACTGCCTTCCTCCATAATCTTCTCTGACTGCCATCCTCCATGTATGTTTCTATGAACCCTATCAGTGTGGCAATATGTTCCATTTTACCTCTTCTGTCGAGGTCTTAGAATGCCATTACAAGACTATTAAACAGTGATAATTTTCATAACTTAGTCCGACAAATGAAGACAGTTTGTGTTTGTGCGATGACCTCATATCTACGACCCCAAGGTCTAATTTTCGTCTATAGCCTGGTTTATAATCTTCACGACAAAGCCAAAAACAATTGCCTAAGGAGGACGTATGACAGTCAATATTTTGTGGATAGGCAATGCGGAAAGTGAGATGACGCGGTCATCACCTTTTGACCTAGTCTTGACCCAGTAATTCTGTAGCACTGAGGATGAAGAAACACCGAAGTGGTCTAGGTATCACCTGTATAGTTAGCATTGCTTGAAAATGTTTACATGATCAAAGACACACCATACAGACTTTCATGTCAACGCTGTATTTACAGATTGTGTTGTATTGTTTCCCCATAAAGAATGATGATGGCCATTCATTTCATCCAGTGGGGTTGAAAGTTTGGAGCCGTGAGTTCTAAAATGGCTGATAAGGCCTATTTTGGCTCGAAATGTTCTTTGACAATGTGGGCAAAGAATGCTTGATGTTCCAGGAGGAGGATCTCTTGCAATCCTAGTTGCTTCACAAGTGACTGCACCCTTGTGTAATGATGTACGTCACGAATTACGATCTTTAGCAGCAGTCTCCCAGGTGTCAAGATGAATCCCAAAAGCGTTTCCTCTGGCCGCCTTGGGAGCGTTTACCACAACGCAGCTCGCCGTAAAATAATTTGTTTAGGGAGCCTGTGATCTGGCATACGAGTTAAGTGACCAACGCAGCGAATCTGATTTTTCATTAGTAAAACAGTTTACAGATTATAACTGTATCACAACCTCACCTGGCAAGGGAAAATATACTATAAAACTTACCAACAAACACACTTACACTCACAAGCATACATACAGCAAACACACACACGCTCAATAACACATAACGGTTACTAATTAAAAAGCAAACCACTATAAAACACATATACTGTGGCGATAATTACCAAAAGCTACACTTTATTCTCAAAAGTTAACCCAAAGTACGGCTGATTTCACCTTTACACAGATTTCTTCCTGGTAACACGCGCGCTCGCGTGAGGCGAGATCAAGGCGTTGTTGCTGAGTGTGTGTTATGTTTCCATTAAAACAACTTACAAATAGCTGCACATGCTAAACCCACACCACTTAAATAGTGCATAAACGCGGTTTCACATTACTTATACCAGTGATTCTCAAACTTCTCCTGGCTGCCTTGCGTTCATTAACAGATCAATAACAATCTCCCACCCCTCTTCCATAAACAAATACACGTCAAACACTTCTATCTGTCCATGAACGTATGGTCTATACTAAATGGGCAACAGGCAATTTCAGAATTTACTAGGAAACTGTCTTGAAGGGAAATGTGACGGAGAAAGGAAGAACCCATTCCACCCCATATGTCGTAACCTAGAATATGTGGAGGCCTAACATTTCACAAACCCAGCGGCAATGCCCACAATGGGACTACCTTTGTTCTTTAGTCTATGCCAAGTAAATCAACTAGAATCCGTGTTCGAGTAGTCGTTAGACTGCTTAAATGTTCTGCAGGGTATTAGGGTTTAATTCCCTACAGCAGCAGAATTCGAGTGGCTGGGTGAGTTGCTGGGTGATGAAGCGGTTAGAATAACCTCTCTGAAAGCAATATATCCGCTTCAAATATCTGGTAAGACGAAATGCGTGGCCACTGATCTAGAGCAAGCGCCCATCAATCGCCAGTGCTTCTGAACTCCTCACGGCAATACCAGGACTGGAAGATTTGCTGTAATAGCAGGTAGACGTGACTGACTGTTTCCCCGAGTTGCAAAACCAAGAGTCTGTGACTAACTGTTTTCCCAAGTCTCAACAACAATACAGTATGACTGACTGTTTCTCCGAGTTGCAACAACAATAGAGTGTGACTAACTGTTTCCCCAACTTGCAACAACAGGAGGATGTGACTGACTGTTTCCTCAAGCTGCAACAATAGTAGGATGTGACTGACTGTTTCCCAAAGTCGCAACTGCAGGAGTGTGTGAATGATTGTTTCTCAAAGTTGCAACTGCAGGAGTACGTGAATGATTGTTTCCCAAAGTTGCAAACTGCAGGAGTGTGTGAATGACTGTGTCCCAAAGTCGCAACTGGAGGAGTGTGTGAATTATTATTTCCCAAAGTTGCAACTGCAGGAGTACGTGAATGATTGTTTCCCAAAGTTGCAACTGCAGGAGTGTGTGAATGACTGTGGTCCCAGAGTTTCAACTGCAGGAGTGTGTGAATGACTGTTTCCCAAAGTTGCAACTGCAGGAGTGTGTGAATGACTGTTTCCCAAAGTTACAACTGCAGGAGTGTGTGAATGACTGTTTCCCAAAGTTGCAACTGCAGGAGTGTGTGAATGACTGTTTCCCAAAGTTGCAACTGCAGGAGTGTGTGAATGACTGTTTCCCAAAGTTCGCAGTTGAAGACTCCAAGTACGATCCAACCGTGTCCGCTATTTACCGGATGATTGCCCCATTTCCGTATAAGGAAAAGCAACCAGAACGAGACCTGATCATTCCGTCATTTTATGTAGCGACCTGGATAGGTGACCGCCCTAAGACTCCACATTCTTCCTGCAGTATCCGCTTTAACTTGTATGCTGAGATATCCATTGGATTCCATTTGTTACATACACTTTCTGCCACACACAAATGTAACATTAAACACCTGATGTATCCCAGTTATTGATTAGACTTTCCACTTCATACAAATGTTACATTACACACTTGCTGTATCCCAGTTGTTATTGAAACTTTCTGTCTCACACATGTTACAGTAAACACCTGCTGTATCACAGCTGTTACATATACTTTCTGTCTCACACATGTTACAGTAAACACCTGCTGTATCACAGATGTTACATATACTTTCTGTCTCACACATGTTACAGTAAACATCTGCTGTATCACAGATGTTACATATACTTTCTGTCTCACACATGTTACAGTAAACATCTGCTGTATCACAGATGTTACATATACTTTCTGTCTCACACATGTTACAGTAAACACCTGCTGTATCACAGCTGTTACATATACTTTCTGTCTCACACATGTTACAGTAAACATCTGCTGTATCACAGATGTTACATATACTTTCTGTCTCACACATGTTACAGTAAACATCTGCTGTATCACAGATGTTACATATACTTTCTGTCTCACACATGTTACAGTAAACACCTGCTGTATCACAGATGTTACATATACTTTCTGTCTCACACATGTTACAGTAAACATCTGCTGTATCACAGATGTTACATATACTTTCTGTCTCACACATGTTACAGTAAACATCTGCTGTATCACAGATGTTACATATACTTTCTGTCTCACACATGTTACAGTAAACATCTGCTGTATCACAGATGCTTACATATACTTTCTGTCTCACACATGTTACAGTAAACATCTGCTGTATCACAGATGTTACATATACTTTCTGTCTCACACATGTTACAGTAAACATCTGCTGTATCACAGATGTTACATATACTTTCTGTCTCACACATGTTACAGTAAACACTCTGCTGTATCACAGATGTTACATATACTTTCTGTCTCACACATGTTACAGTAAACATCTGCTGTATCACAGATGTTACATATACTTTCTGTCTCACACATGTTACAGTAAACATCTGCTGTATCACAGATGTTACATATACTTTCTGTCTCACACATGTTACAGTAAACATCTGCTGTATCACAGATGTTACATATACTTTCTGTCTCACACATGTTACAGTAAACATCTGCTGTATCACATATGTTACATATACTTTCTGTCTCACACATGTTACAGTAAACATCTGCTGTATCACAGATGTTGCATATACTTTCTGTCTCACACATGTTACAGTAAACACCTGCTGTATCACAGATGTTACATATACTTTCTGTCTCACAAATGTTACAGTAAACACCTGCTGTATCACAGATGTTACATATACTTTCTGTCTCACACATGCTACAGTAAACACCTGCTGTATCACAGCTGTTACATATACTTTCTGTCTCACACATGTTACAGTAAACACCTGCTGTATCACAGATGTTACATATACTTTCTGTCTCACACATGTTACAGTAAACATCTGCTGTTTCACAGATGTTACATATACTTTCTGTCTCACACATGTTACAGTAAACATCTGCTGTATCACAGATGTTACATATACTTTATGTCTCTATATATATATATATATAGAGACATAAAGTATATGTAACATCTGTGATACAGCAGATGTTTACTGTAACATGTGTGAGACAGAAAGTATATGTAACATCTGTGAAACAGCAGATGTTTACTGTAACATGTGTGAGACAGAAAGTATATGTAGCATCTGTGATACAGCAGGTGTTTACTGTAACATGTGTGAGACAGAAAGTATATGTAACAGCTGTGATACAGCAGGTGTTTACTGTAGCATGTGTGAGACAGAAAGTATATGTAACATCTGTGATACAGCAGGTGTTTACTGTAACATGTGTGAGACAGAAAGTATATGTAACATCTGTGATACAGCAGGTGTTTACTGTAACATGTATGAGACAGAAAGTATATGCAACATCTGTGATACAGCAGATGTTTACTGTAACATGTGTGAGACAGAAAGTATATGTAACATATGTGATACAGCAGATGTTTACTGTAACATGTGTGAGACAGAAAGTATATGTAACATCTGTGATACAGCAGATGTTTACTGTAACATGTGTGAGACAGAAAGTATATGTAACATCTGTGATACAGCAGATGTTTACTGTAACATGTGTGAGACAGAAAGTATATGTAACATCTGTGATACAGCAGATGTTTACTGTAACATGTGTGAGATAGAAAGTATTTGTAACATCTGTGATACAGCAAGTGTTTACTGTAACATGTGTGAGACAGAAAGTATATGTAACATCTGTGATACAGCAGATGTTTACTGTAACATGTGTGAGACAGAAAGTATATGTAACATCTGTGATACAGCAGATGTTTACTGTAACATGTGTGAGACAGAAAGTATATGTAAGCATCTGTGATACAGCAGATGTTTACTGTAACATGTGTGAGACAGAAAGTATATGTAACATCTGTGATACAGCAGATGTTTACTGTAACATGTGTGTGACAGAAAGTATATGTAACATCTGTGATACAGCAGATGTTTACTGTAACATGTGTGAGACAGGAATTATTTGTAACATCTGTGATACAGCAGATGTTTACTGTAACATGTGTGAGAGAGAAAGTATATGTAACATCTGTGATACAGCCGATGTTTACTGTAACATGTGTGAGACAGAAAGTATATGTAACATCTGTGATACAGCAGATGTTTACTGTAACATGTGTGAGACAGAAAGTATATGTAACAGCTGTGATACAGCAGGTGTTTACTGTAACATGTGTGAGACAGAAAGTATATGTAACATCTGTGATACAGCAGATGTTTACTGTAACATGTGTGAGACAGAAAGTATATGTAACATCTGTGATACAGCAGATGTTTACTGTAACATGTGTGAGACAGAAAGTATATGTAACAGCTGTGATACAGCAGGTGTTTACTGTAACATGTGTGAGACAGAAAGTATATGTAACAGCTGTGATACAGCAGGTGTTTACTGTAACATGTGTGAGACAGAAAGTTTCAATAACAACTGGGATACAGCAAGTGTGTAATGTAACATTTGTATGAAGTGGAAAGTCTAATCAATAACTGGGATACATCAGGTGTTTAATGTTACATTTGTGTGTGGCAGAAAGTGTATGTAACAAATGGAATCCAATGGATAATCTCAGCATACAAGTTAAAGCCGGATACTGCAGGAAGAATGTGGAGTCTTAGGGCGTCACCTATCCAGGTCGCTACATAAAATGACGGAATGATCAGGTCTCGTTCTGGTTGCTTTTCCTTATACGGAAATGGGGCAATCATCCGGTAAATAGCGGACACGGTTGGATCGTACTTGTAGTCTTCAACTGTGAACTTTGGGAAACAGTCATTCACACACTCCTGCAGTTGCAACTTTGGGAAACAGTCATTCACACACTCCTGCAGTTGCAACTTTGGGAAACAGTCATTCACACACTCCTGCAGTTGAAACTTTGGGAAACAGTCATTCACACATTCCAGCAGTTGCATCTTTGGGAAACAGTCATTCACACACTCCTGCAGTTGAAACTCTGGGACACAGTCATTCACACACTCCTGCAGTTGCAACTTTGGGAAACAATCATTCACGTACTCCTGCAGTTGCAACTTTGGGAAATAATAATTCACACACTCCTCCAGTTGCGACTTTGGGACACAGTCATTCACACACTCCTGCAGTTGCAACTTTGGGAAACAATCATTCACGTACTCCTGCAGTTGCAACTTTGAGAAACAATCATTCACACACTCCTGCAGTTGCGACTTTGGGAAACAGTCAGCCACATCCTAGTATTGCTGCAGCTTGAGGAAACAGTCAGTCACATCCTCCTGTTGTTGCAACTTGGGGAAACAGTTAGTCACACTCTATTGTTGTTGCAACTCGGAGAAACAGTCAGTCATACTGTATTGTTGTTGCAACTCGGGGAAACAGTCAATCACGTCTACCTGCTATTACAGCACATCTTCCAGTCCTGGTATTGCCGTGAGGAGTTCAGAAGCGCTGGCGATTGATGGGCGCTTGCTCTAGATCAGTGGCCACGCATTTCGTCTTACCAGATATTTGAAGCGGATATATTGCTTCAGAGAGGTTATTCTAACCGCTTCATCACCCAGCAACTCACCCAGCCACTCGAATTCTGCTGCTGTAGGGAATTAAACCCTAATACCCTGCAGAACATTTAAGCAGTCTAACGACTACTCGAACACGGATTCTAGTTGATTTACTTGGCATAGACTAAAGAACAAAGGTAGTCCCATTGTGGGCATTGCCGCTGGGTTGTGAAATGTTAGGCCTCCACAGATTCTAGGCTGCGACATATGGGGTGGAATGGGTTCTTCCTTTCTCCGTCACATTTCCCTTCAAGACAGTTCCTAGTAAATTCTGAAAATTGCCTGTTGCCCATTTAGTATAGACCATACGTTCATGGACAGATAGAAGTGTTGACGTGTATTTGTTTATGGAAGAGGGGTGGGAGATTGTTATTGATCTGTTAATGAACGCAAGGCAGCCAGGAGAAGTTTGAGAATCACTGGTATAAGTAATGTGAAACCGCGTTTTATGCACTATTTAAGTGGTGTGGGTTTAGCATGTGCAGCTATTTGTAAGTTGTTTTAATGGAACATAACACACACTCAGCAACAACGCCTTGATCTCGCCTCACGCGAGCGCGCGTGTTACCAGGAAGAAATCTGTGTAAAGGTGAAATCAGCCGTACTTTGGGTTAACTTTTGAGAATAAAGTGTAGCTTTTGGTAATTATCGGCCACAGTATATGTGTTTTCTAGTGGTTTGCATTTTAATTAGTAACCGTTATGTGTTATTGAGCGTGTGTGTGTTTGCTGTATGTATGCTTGTGAGTGTAAGTGTGTTTGTTGGTAAGTTTTATAGTATATTTTCCCTTGCCAGGTGAGGTTGTGATACAGTTTATAATCTGTAAACTGTTTTACTAATGAAAAATCAGATTCGCTGCGTTGGTCACTTAACTCGTATGCCAGATCACAGGCTCCCTAAACAAATTATTTTACGGCGAGCTGCGTTGTGGTAAACGCTCCCAAGGCGGCCAGAGGAAACGCTTTTGGGATTCATCTTGACACCTGGGAGACTGCTGCTAAAGATCGTAATTCGTGACGTACATCATTACACAAGGGTGCAGTCACTTGTGAAGCAACTAGGATTGCAAGAGATCCTCCTCCTGGAACATCAAGCATTCTTTGCCCACATTGTCAAAGAACATTTCGAGCCAAAATAGGCCTTATCAGCCATTTTAGAACTCACGGCTCCAAACTTTCAACCCCACTGGATGAAATGAATGGCCATCATCATTCTTTATGGGGAAACAATACAACACAATCTGTAAATACAGCGTTGACATGAAAGTCTGTATGGTGTGTCTTTGATCATGTAAACATTTTCAAGCAATGCTAACTATACAGGTGATACCTAGACCACTTCGGTGTTTCTTCATCCTCAGTGCTACAGAATTACTGGGTCAAGACTAGGTCAAAAGGTGATGACCGGTCATCTCACTTTCCGCATTGCCTATCCACAAAATATTGACTGTCATACGTCTCCTTAGGCAATTGTTTTTGGCTTTGTCGTGAAGATTATAAACCAGGCTATAGACGAAAATTAGACCTTGGGGTCGTAGATATGAGGTCATCGCACAAACACAAACTGTCTTCATTTGTCGGACTAAGTTATGAAAATTATCACTGTTTAATAGTCTTGTAATGGCATTCTAAGACCTCGACAGAAGAGGTAAAATGGAACATATTGCCACCACTGATAGGGTTCATAGAAACATACATGGAGGATGGCAGTCAGAGAAGATTATGGAGGAAGGCAGTGAGAGAATATTCAAGATAACCTTGCCCCACAGTATAGAAAGATGTCACGTTGATTGATTCACTCTGTTCTGGGGTAATATGATCACAGTTGACCACAGTTGGCACGAATTTTCATGAAGATGATAGACAGAAAAAACAACAACACTATCACGTGAATTTACAACTGCTGGAGCTTGAAGAGTACGATATTATAATGCCTTCCCTATGCTGACGTCAGGCAGTATATAGTTTTTTTTAACCCCAAAGACGTTGCTGTGCAAATGACCTCCTACTGACCATGACCTCTGTTTACCTCTCCGCGGGGCACCCAGAAAGACTGTAAGAGTGTGGGACTGACGCTCCCAGGTCGGCCCAGCCTAAAATGAGTACCGGGAAATGTCTTGGGCAGTAAAGGCTGCCAGCGTGAAGCTGACCACATCGCCCAATGAGTGCTATATAAACACGCAGTCTAGGACATATGCCCAAAGCGCTGTCAGGCGTGTGAAAGTGTCCTTCATCTACTTCTTTAGTTAAAATTATCGTGAGAGTTTGATATATCGAATACATTGACCAGACATCACAGAGGGTACTTCATAACCATTCCTACAGATATAAGTTTTAAAGACTTGAAACAGCAACAAAGCTGCACGCCACTTCGTGGCAGGTTCAAACAAACGTTATCTATGCAACTGTACACAACGTCATGATGAGTACCATCACCAGTCTTACATTCTCGTTCAGTCCACAGCTAACTAACTACAAGTATGCAATTCCTCTGTCCGTCTTTATAGTCAAATGCGTTACGGAGGCGTTCGTAATTCCGCTTACCTGCGTTCGAAACACAGCTGCGACCGATTTGGCAGCAGACCATGTCGCGCTAGGTGTTAACGTGCTGGCATGGGGACTGGTCATTCAGAAAGCAATGGCAAACTACTGAACGAAAACTAGCCAAGACATCAACAACAGCAGTGCTGGTGGTGACAGCGATATATATATATATATATATATATATATATATTTGTGATACGACCTCCTAATTATAGGCTAATATGTAGCCATATATAGTGTGGACATCATCATCCTTGGCCACGGAAGACATCGATTATGCTCGGTAAACACACATCTCCGCTTGGGGCACGGCCAAAAGGGTTCCCAACACAGCAGGATAATTAATACGTGAAAACTACACACCGCAGAACGTACTGGTCTCCTCAAGCAATGGGGGAGGGGGAGGGGGGATGGCTGACTCCAGTAGACGTCTTGGCAGCCCAGCTGTTCATGTGAGACTTCAATATTGCACGTCTTTTGCAGGTCCCAGGTTCATTTTCTAGGCAAATTTACGTTCAGTATTTTGCCATCGCTTTCTGAACGAGAAGGTAACGCTTAAAGTCCAACTTATACCATCGTATGGAATTAACCTCCTACTCCGACATCAGCTAGACTAATACAATTGTTTAAACATAGACGCCACATTACGACTAAATGCACTAAGGGAATACATTGTTGTGAATCAAACTGTGACCCAGATATCACCCGAAAGACATAATATGTCATTCTCATACTTGTTCTCTATCTGTGCCTACTTGTGTAGATGTTCACTATCTGTGCCTACATGTGTAGATGTTCACTATCTGTGTCTACATGTGTAGATGTTCACTACCTATGCCTACATGTGTAGATGTTCACTACATGTGTCTACATGTGTAGATGTTCACTATCTGTGTCTACATGTGTAGATGTTCACTACCTATGCCTACATGTGTAGATGTTCACTACATGTGTCTACATGTGTAGATGTTCACTATCTGTGTCTACATGTGTAGATGTTCACTATCTGTGTCTACATGTGTAGATGTTCACTATCTGTGTCTACATGTGTAGATGTTCACTATCTGTGTCTACATGTGTAGATGTTCACTATCTGTGTCTACATGTGTAGATGTTCACTATCTGTGTCTACATGTGTAGATGTTAACTACCTGTGCCTACAAGTGTAGATGTTCACTATCTGTGTCTACATGTGTAGATGTTCACTATCTGTGCCTACATGTGTAGATGTTCACTACCTGTGCCTACATGTGTAGATGTTCACTATCTGTGCCTACATGTGTAGATGTTCACTATCTGTGCCTACATGTGTAGATGTTCACTACCTGTGCCTACATGTGTAGATGTTCACTATCTGTGCCTACATGTGTAGATGTTCACTATCTGTGCCTACATGTGTAGATGTTCACTACCTGTGCCTACATGTGTAGATGTTCACTATCTGTGCCTACATGTGTAGATGTTCACTACCTGTGCCTACATGTGTAGATGTTCACTATCTGTGCCTACATGTGTAGATGTTCACTATCTGTGCCTACATGTGTAGATGTTCACTATCTGTGGCTACATGTGTAGATGTTCACTACCTGTGCCTACATGTGTAGATGGTCACTATCTGTGCCTACATGTGTAGATGTTCACTATCTGTGGCTACATGTGTAGATGTTCACTACCTGTGCCTACATGTGTAGATGTTCACTATCTGTGCCTACATGTGCAGATGTTCACTATCTGTGCCTACATGTGTAGATGTTCACTATCTGTGCCTACATGTGTAGATGTTCACTATCTGTGCCTACATGTGTAGATGTTCACTATCTGTGTCTACATGTGTAGATGTTCACTATCTGTGTCTACATGTGTAGATGTTCACTATCTGTGTCTACATGTGTAGATGTTTACTATCTGTGCCTACATGTGTAGATGTTCACTACCTGTGCCTACATGTGTAGATGTTTACTATCTGTGCCTACATGTGTAGATGTTCACTACCTGTGCCTACATGTGTAGATGGTCACTATCTGTGCCTACATGTGTAGATGTTCACTATCTGTGGCTACATGTGTAGATGTTCACTACCTGTGCCTACATGTGTAGATGGTCACTATCTGTGCCTACATGTGTAGATGTTCACTATCTGTGGCTACATGTGTAGATGTTCACTACCTGTGCCTACATGTGTAGATGTTTACTATCTGTGCCTACATGTGTAGATGTTCACTACCTGTGCCTACATGTGTAGATGGTCACTATCTGTGCCTACATGTGTAGATGTTCACTATCTGTGCCTACATGTGTAGATGTTCACTACCTGTGCCTACATGTGTAGATGTTCACTATCTGTGCCTACATGTGTAGATGTTCACTATCTGTGCCTACATGTGTAGATGTTCACTATCTGTGCCTACATGTGTAGATGTTCACTATCTGTGCCTACATGTGTAGATGTTCACTATCTGTGGCTACATGTGTAGATGTTCACTACCTGTGCCTACATGTGTAGATGGTCACTATCTGTGCCTACATGTGTAGATGTTCACTATCTGTGGCTACATGTGTAGATGTTCACTACCTGTGCCTACATGTGTAGATGTTCACTATCTGTGCCTACATGTGCAGATGTTCACTATCTGTGCCTACATGTGTAGATGTTCACTATCTGTGCCTACATGTGTAGATGTTCACTATCTGTGCCTACATGTGTAGATGTTCACTATCTGTGTCTACATGTGTAGATGTTCACTATCTGTGTCTACATGTGTAGATGTTCACTATCTGTGTCTACATGTGTAGATGTTTACTATCTGTGCCTACATGTGTAGATGTTCACTACCTGTGCCTACATGTGTAGATGTTTACTATCTGTGCCTACATGTGTAGATGTTCACTACCTGTGCCTACATGTGTAGATGGTCACTATCTGTGCCTACATGTGTAGATGTTCACTATCTGTGGCTACATGTGTAGATGTTCACTACCTGTGCCTACATGTGTAGATGGTCACTATCTGTGCCTACATGTGTAGATGTTCACTATCTGTGGCTACATGTGTAGATGTTCACTACCTGTGCCTATATGTGTAGATGTTCACTATCAGTGCCTACATGTGTAGATGTTCACTACCTGTGCCTACATGTGTAGATGTTCACTACCTGTGCCTACATGTGTAGATGTTCACTATCTGTGCCTACATGTGTAGATGTTCACTACCTGTGCCTACATGTGTAGATGTTCACTACCTGTGCCTACATGTGTAGATGTTCACTATCTGTGCCTACATGTGTAGATGTTCACTATCTGTGCCTACATGTGTAGATGTTCACTACCTGTGCCTACATGTGTAGATGTTTACTACCTGTGCCTACATGTGTAGTTGTTCGGCTCGCACCCAACATGGCTATATGGTGCTGGTCCCAATACTGTTTAGACCAGTGCCTACTCGTTGCCTGACGTAATCAGTATACGCCAGATTGCCTTTATTGTCAAGGATAATTTCTGATACCCACTTGAGGCTGGAGACTCAACACCAGAAATATTATCTAGAATCGCACTGGCATTAAGTGCCTTCAATAAACTGTCAAACATCTGGAAGTCAAAGACACTCAGCAAACACACGAAACTTAAAATCTTCAACACTTGTGTGATTGCAGTGCTAACGTGTGGATGTGAAAGTTGGAAGTCAACGGTAGCTTTGGTTAAAAAAAAATTATACAATTTTGAGAACAAATGTCTTAGAAGAATTGATGTTGTGTGGCCAGTTCCATTCCTTATTTCTTTCCTTCCCATGTAATAGCTGAAAGTAACCCATTCTACGAGGCTACACATAATAACAAATACGTAATTGATCTGGTATATCTGGGATTGAACACAGACTACAGTCATGATAAGCATGCTCACTTGGCAACTGCGCATTGTATTTATCTCTTAAACATGTTTGCATAACACTGTTATGTCTTAATGTAGTTATTTTAGTGTCATTTATGCTTTTGTTGTTGTGCTTGCTTTTATTTGCTGATGAAGTTTTGTCTCCACGGCGCTCTCTGTTTCCATGTGAATGTGTTCTGGTCATGCTGACTTGACATTTCTCACTTCCCCTATTAATAATGAAAGCTTTAAGCGTTATTGGAGAATGTTAGTTGTTTTCTCTGGTGCCAGATGTGACCTCTGCAGGATTTACTCACACCCTAACTGTATCTGTTTTGTAAAGCCCCAATGCCCTTTTGATATGTGCTGTGACAGCCCAGAAGCCCCGTTTACATGACGTAAGGCGTATTGCCAGTATTTTTCCTGACCGAAACGGATACGTGGGCAAGCATAGTCCGGCTTGTCCAGATCTCTGGTGTCTGTCTCAAGAACCTGGTGCGACCCGACAGAAATCTTTATAATACTGGGTACTTAACCAGACGCCCAATGTGTTGCCCTATTCCCAATATCGTTATTTTCTAAAATAATCACCCCACCTCTTTTTTTTTTCTTTAAATCATAACTATTTCTACTTGTTGACTGCAGATGAGAAATGTCTAATTCTTCTGTTAACAGGTTTCATAAGTGTGTCTCTTACCCATTACATGCACGCGCGCGCGCGCACGCACACACACACACACACACACTCACACACACACACACACATATTCTCTCTCTCTCTCTTTCTCTCTCTCTCTCTCTCTCTCTCTCTCTCTCTCTCTCCTCTCTCTCCCTCCCTCCCTCTTATATCTCTTTTCACATATTAATTCATTATTTGTTTAATCGTCTTCATCAGTTAAACATCCCCGATTCTGTCTTACAATTTTAGTCATTTGATACTGCTCAGACACAGATTAATGAATGGTTGCAATTTATTATTACCTGCTTTTGGCGTTATCCGTGTTTGTGATCGATACGACAGTATTCATTTTACGTTGTTGTTATATTTGTTGGTAGAATGCCCAGACTCTCCGTTGGGAGACCCCGGTTTGAATACTTGGGAAGGAGTTGATTTATTTTTTTCTGTCGGGGGCAAAAAGACAACTCTAACCTGCACATTTCGCGGCGACTGCACTAGCCACGCGGCCTTAATTCCTTAGGCTCAAGACCCCCACGCCCGTCCAGTACCGTAACGTACTACAGGCAATATATGACAAATGACAATTAAATTTGTAATGTGCGTATTTTAATTTCTTTCCACGTCCACAAATTTCCAAAAGCTATAAAACATGTTCTTTTGTGTTTTTCTTTTGATATCTCTATCTGCTTTTCTAAATTTTTTGTCATCTCATAATCTCTCAGTATTGCCCCAAATTAATACTTTCCCAGACACTGGTAATAACATTGTTCCTTTAGTTTCTCCCACATGTAAATCTTTATTCTTTAGCAACTTCACCAGAAATCACTCTCTCTAGTCTGCTGGAATTTCTTCAGTCTCCCATACCCTGCACAATAATTTATGCAGTGCCTCTCTTGATGTGTTCGTTTCAGCTTTAATACCTTCTTCTGGGGTGCATCCGGACCAGCAGCTTTCCCTTTCTTCAAGGATTTAATTGTTTTTTTTTAATTTCTCCTCTAAATGGTTTCTCATAGTTGATTATTAACTAAATTTCCACACGCTCCATATCTGGATTATCTTTAAGAACCCGTCTATCAAAGAGTTCTTCGGTGTTAGCCTACCTGTTCATTTTATCTTTAATGTTGATGGAAATCTTCCCATTAGTTGTCTTGATAAGTTTCTGTTTGGATAATAATCTGTCTTTGAGAATATGGCACCGGTATTATTTGAATATTTGTCGTTTCATCCATTCACGGGATTCTGATTGCTAGCATTATGTGAAGGGGCCACAACTGAGGTGGTCTTTAGTTTCTGTATTCTAAACCTAGTAGTCGGCCTCTTTCAGTCCTATAGGACTATAGAGTTGTGCCACTGGGGTGGGGGGGGGGGGGGGGGGCACCTGGCAGCACCGCTGGTGACTATATAGTCCAATGCGAGAGTGACAATCGCAGTCACCGTTTCCGCATCTGGAAGACGAGGCTTTTCCCGCAGTAAGTGACTGCATTTTATGCCTGTGCCTCCAATCTTCAGTTTGTTGGATCAGATTGCGTTCAGTACAGCTCTCAGAGTTGTAACACACATACTGGCTCTGAAAAATTGTAACATATACTTAGCGAACATACTGGCGAATCGCCCATACCAGTAACTTCTCGTAGACGTCGACAAGAAGATCACTTGTTCTCTAGTTCCTTCATTTCCAGCTTTTAGCGTAGCCAGATATCGTTCTTATTATTTCTCCATTCCAGTGCAAAATTACTGATATCACTAACCTTCCTAACCGATGTTGACAGCCTGCAACCTGAGTCCTGGGTGATCTCACAACTCTTCTGGGCCTCTCAGCTATCCGTGGTAACACTTGTTCCCGTGAGTTTTCTCTTAGCCCGAGGTGTACACGGTGGCCCGTCAAGTTGATCAGCGCTCAATTGTACTAAGTGCCTCAGGGTTAGACAACTCGGTTGTGCCCTGCTATACTTTATTAATTCCCTTGCTCTAAGTGATTCAGAGTTAGACAACTATTGGTTTTCCCTGTTATCCTCTATTAGTTCCCTTACTCCACTTCTGATACATGGCAAAGAGCACCAGTCCGTTTCGTGCATCTCTTCTCCAGGAGCATGTGTCTGTTGCAACTCTTTCCCACGTGTCTGCGTCTATGTCCAAGGTTTTCATATCTTGTTTACACACATCCCTTTATCGCATTTGGTGTCTTCCGGTTGGCCTCTTCCCTGTGACTAGTTCTCCGTATAGGAGATCTTTGGGAATACGTTCATCCTCCATTCGAGATACATGGCCCAGCCACCGGAGGCGTTTCTGCTTGAGGTGGAAGTGCACTGTGGTAATATCCGCTCTTTAAAGCACATGATTGTTTGTTATGTGGTCTTACCACAATGTGCTCAGTATACGTCTCAGATATCTCATATGGAAGGAATTCAACTTTCTTTCCGGTCTTGAGTACAAAGTTCAGGATTCAGACCCATAGAGTAGTGTCCTAACAACACAAACTTTATATTCTTGAACATTTTTACGCTCTGTTAGTCTATTATTCTCTCAGACTCTCTTAGTTAGCCTGGCAAGTGTTGTGGCCGCCTTTCCAATGTGTCTGTTGATTTCTGTCTCTAAGGAAAGATTATCCGATACTGTCGACCCCAAATACGCAAACTCATGGACAACCTTCAATTCGTAATTATAAACTTTGATTGATGGAGGCGCACCAGCATCTTGTTTCATCACTTGTGTTTTATTTAGGCTGGTGGTGAGCTCAAAGTCTTTGCAGGCAGCTGCAAAACGGTCTATGAGCCGGTGCAGATCTTCGGCTGCATGAGTAGTCAGTGCTGCATCGTCTGCAAAAAGTAGTTCTCAAATGCTTCTTGTTCTTATTTTGGTCTTTGCCTTGAGTCTTGGTTGGTTAAAAAGTTTGCCATCAGATCTCGTATGAAGGTATATGCCTTCAGTGGCAGTCCCAAATGTCTGCCTTAAGAGTACGGCGAAGAAGATACCAAAAAGTGCAAGGAGAAAGCACGCAGCCCTGCCTTACTCCATTACTGCTGCTGAATGACTGGGATGCTGAGTCATCGAATAAAATGGTCCCTTGCATCTTTTCGTGAAACGATTTCACGAGCCTTAGTGCCAGTCACTAGAAATGTTCAACCTCAATTAAATGTTATCTGTGACAAGTTGGGAAATACCCAAACAGAATCTAGACAAATTCAAGAAAGATGGCAGGAATACTGCAGTGGAATGTATGATTGTCAGAATCTTCCCCGGGTCTTCATCACGGGCGCCTGGCAATGACGGCCAGGTACGTGAACTGCAGTAACACTTACAACGCAGTAACAGGGACTGGGCCTGCGTGGTATACGGAGACCACGAGAGGAGAAAGCTGGACCAACACGGGCTCACTGCGGCTAGCAGTCAGACAGCATTGGACCGTAGGACTGGACAGACATGGAACGAGAGCAGTGCACGTATTGAGTGTATGAGTTGACGCTAGATGAGAGAAAGCCTGTTGAGTATAGAAAGACTGAGTGCATGGTATGCAATATTGCATTCATGAACTGATGTATTATATATATATATATATATATATATATATATATATATATATATATATATATATATATATATATATATATATATATATATATGTGTGTGTGTGTGTGTGTGTGTGTGTGTGTGTGTGTGTGTGTGTGTATTTGAATGGCATTATCGCCGAGTTGAGCGAAGCCAGTTGTGATTGCTGTTTGCGAGAAGTGCGATTAAAGCGTTGAGAGATGTCACCGTGTGTTATGTACATTCATTCTGTGTGAGTGATTGTTATCACATCTGTTAGTCACCACGAGCCTTTATTGATTGCAAATCAGGACTCTGACAGGTGTGAACGTGGGTAGCTCGTCCGGCTTTGGACATTAAGATCTTGTGGTTGAAAAAGATAGAACGAAGTGTGTAAATCAGACAATGTGTATGTTAAAGAGAATGAGCATGCGTAGCTCGTCAGTGGTTGAACCAAAGGTGTGAGCGTGAGTAGAAGAGATATATAAAGAAGTGTGTTCGTGTTACAGTTGTGAACGAAATAACACGTGAAAGAGTTCTGTAAATCGAAAGAAAGCATTGACAAAGAAGTAACACTGAAATTGTATTCTGAACTGACGACACAACGACCAAACAAACATACTTGACGGCATACAAACCTACCACATTTAGCTGACAACGCATACACCACATAACAGACACATACTAATATTTCCTCTCTCCAAAAGTAAACAGGTTTTTCATCCGAAAGTGTACACTACAAAGTCATTTTTCCTGGCTGTAGAAGACCAAGCAGCTTCTCTCTAGTGCAGTTTGCCAACATACGTCCAGAGATCCAAATTCCTGTATCACTTAAGTATTTTTTTTCTACATACTTTTGTACAGGTCCAGGCCTAAGCTGTATAATTATTCTGTAATTATTGTATTATACACATATTGTATGTACTAACATTTGATAATTATCCTGTGTAAATTCACCGTAACTAGATAACAGAAGTATCATGTCTACGTTACAAGAATTTATTGAGTTAGGACTAAAGTTAAATAAAACCGGAGATGAGTTAACAAAATGGAGTGAGGCGAAATATGCAGAGTATGTCCAAAGGGAAGACAGAGCTGCTGAAAGAGAGGCTAAAACCAAACAGGCTGAGCTTAGAAGCTAGAAAGGCAGAAACAGAGGCCGAGATAAGGAAAGCTGAGATTATTGCACAGAGCAAAGAGAAGAGCTGGAAATTAGTGCAAAAAGCAAAAGGGAAGAACTTGAAATGCAGCTAAAGATTAAACAGCTAGAGGCCGAAACATTAGCAGATAAAGAATCTAGAAAGCTAGAGATGAAAGAAAAAGAGAATCAATATAAAAAGTACCAAGGGATCGTCAAAAATTTGGCTACTGGAGACTGCATTGCAGCATTCACCCAAAACTTTGAAACGATAATGGAGCATTATCAGATCCAAGAGACAGAATGGAATATCATTTACATGAGAAGTTTATCTGGGGAACCTCTAAAAGTCATTGAGACTATCCCCAAAGACTTAAGAAAAGATTATCAGTATATAAAAGCCAAAATAATGCACACTTCCTGTTAGACTGAAGCAGGCTACAGAGAACAGTTTAGTAAGTTAGCTTCTAAACCAACACAAACGTTCTCTGACTACATTTCAGTAGTACGGGATGTATTTAGTAAGTGGTTATCATCAGCTAAAGTTGATAACAATTTTGATAAACTGAAAGATCTGATCCTACGAGACAAGATCATCTCTACTCTACCACCTCCTTTTTCGAAATTTCTGCAAGAGTGTGAATGTGAGAGTGTGCAGCAAATAGAACAGCGTGGGTCGGCGAACTTTACGGCCAATAAAAATTGTTTTTCTATTGCACTAACAGACACACAATTCGTAGCAGCCGCTACCTATGATAGGTCAATACCAAGTACCTATAACAGGCAAAATCCTTCAAGCAACCTATGAGTAAGAACTATCAATGCAAATATTGTAATTTACATCTTAGTGAAAGTGAGATGTGTGACAAACACCCTGGGTATCTCACATATTTGCAAAACTATATAGACAACCAAGACAGAGAGAGAAAGAGCTATAAACGGGCAACAAAATGTTTTCTCTGTAAAGCGTACGGTCACTGGCGCCATGCCTGTAGAGAAAAACAAATGACCAGAAAAGCCAACACAGCATTGTTTGATAGCTCTTCCTCTGATGAAGAATTAGTGGAGAATCAACAAGTTAATGCAGCAGAGACCATTGATGTGTTCCTTCTGGAAAAATGTACAACCTGCAACCGCTTCCATAAAGATGGCATGTTAACTTGCGGCCATTCCATACCTATTGCAAATGAGGAAGCCAATTTGGTGATAGACTCCAAAGGCAAGCTCAATATCCATCAAGGTTATGTGAACGGCAAAGTAGCCACTGTTTTACGCGATAGCGGGTGCAATCTTATTGGTAAAAAAAGACTTTATCTTACCTGCAGACTACACAGGCAAACATGTAACATGCAGAACTTTCTCAGGTAACATTGAGAAATACCCACTTGCATGGGCATATATTGAAACACCATTCCTAACAGGCAAGGTTAAATGCGCAGCATTATCTAACCCATGTTGTGATATTATTGTTGGTAACCTGCCAGAAGTGAATGATATGCCACATGATTGTATAACATCTTCTTGTGAATGTATTGGATCAAATGCAAAGACTAGATCAGCTGCAGAAATGCAAACTCAAACTAACCAAACTGAGACTTTAGAATTGTTAAGTCCAGTCATAACACCTCTGAAAACCATGAGGGAAAATTTTGTAACAGCCCAAAAGGCCGATGTATCATTGGCAAAATATTTTAAACTTTTAGGCCAAAAGCCAAAACAAACAAAGAATGCTAGATAGCACTTTGACTTGAAATGTGGTATCTTAACAAGGTATTACACGATAGATGCCAATACCATTGTGCAAACGGTGTTGCCAACCGAACACCGCAAAAAAGCATTGCAACTAGCACACGGATATACCTTTTGTAGGGCATATGGCCTATGCCAAAACCAGAGCAAGATTACTAGCACAGTTCTACTGGCCAAAGTTCTGCAGTGATATTAAACAAGTACTGCAGATCATGTGACATCTGTCAGAAACTTGTAAAAAAGGGAAAACACCCACAAGTAGAACTGCAAACAACAGATCTTGCAAGTAGACCATTTGAGAAAATTTCGGTAGATATCGTAGGTCCTTTAAACCACGTTACGTCAAGAGGCAATAGATTCATTCTAACTTTCATTGATTTATGTACTAGATGGCCTGAAGCGTTTCCGCTTAAAAATTTTACATCTAAAGACGTGATGGAAGTTTTCCTTCCATATTTTCGCGAGAATAGGGTTTCCTGACACGATTCTATCAGATAGAGGGAGCCAGTTTATTTCTGCTGCCACTAAAGCCTTTAATAAAATGTTAGGTGTGAAACAGTGATTTAACAGCCACTATCACCCTCATTCAACGGGTATAATAGAGAAAATGAACTTTGACCTCAAACACATGTTGGCGAAAGTCACCCAGGAATACCCAAATTACTGGGACACCTTTCTACCTGCCATCCTTTTTTTTCGCTTATCGAGAAGTACCTCACTCTAGCACAGGTTTTTCACCATTTGAGCTAGTATATGGAGCCAAACCTCGCGGCCCATTATCAATTTATCACACTTTGTTAACTGAACTAGAAAATGATCAGAAAGCATTGTCACCTTATGAACATGTAACAACTTTACGTGACAGGATCATGAGATCTTGCATATTAGCAAAAGAATCATTGAGACAAACTGGTTCCATCTATAGAGAATATGCAAACAGAGGAAATAGGACAATAACACTGACACCTGGACAGGACGTACTATTACTTTTGCCAAGTGACAAACATCTTCTGACAGACTCATGGCAAGGACCGTTTAAAGTACTGAGACAAATTTCGACAGTGGACTACGAAATTGCAATAAACAACAAACATAAAATATTCCACATTAACATGTTAAGACCCTACTACAACAGAGACGAGGACCAAGACGAAACTGCAGCAAGCACAACCATAGTGGACCACACAGACTCAGACGACACCGACGAAGTACTAGTTCCAGCACTTGACACGACAGATACGTTACAAGACATAAAACTATCTCCTCATCTTTCTCAGACTGAGACCGACAACTGCAGACAACTGTTAGAAGAATATAAGTCCATCTTCTCCAATCATCCAGGACAGACAGATTTAGTACAACATCAAATCATATTAACATCTCATGTACCAATAAAATCCAGACCGTATTCGATACCCATACACTACAAGGACAAGTTACATCAGGAAATTTTAGAACTAGAGTCAAACAAAATCATTAGAAGATCACAATCACAGTATTCTTCTCCTATAGTGATTGTCAAAAAGAAGGACAACTCAATACGCTTATGCGTAGACTACAGGAAACTTAATGCAATAACACAGTTAGATTTAGAACCCATGGTTAACTGTGAAGACATACTGAATGAGATGACACACGACAAATACTTCACAAAACTTGACATGACCAAAGGGTATTGGCAAATACCCATGACTGACGATTCCCTACACTTGACAGCATTTGCAACACCTTGGGGATTATACGAATGGTGTAAACTACCATTCGGGCTAGTCAACGCCCCAGCAACATTCGTACGCATGACACGACTGTTACTAGCAGACCTACCGAATATACTTTCCTACATGGACGACATCTATGTACATAATAGAACAATGACGGAACACCTGACAACACTCCGACAAACATTTGAACGTATCAAACAACACGGCCTAACAGTGAAACCATCCAAGGTAGAAATCGCCTATCACAAAATTACATTTCTTGGCTATAAAGTTTGTAATGGATGACAACATTGTATCCAAGATTCTAAAATTGTCGCTTTCGACAAACAAAAAGGAAATACGAAGCATGTTGTGTCTACTCAATTATTACAGACGATTTATTCCTGATTTTGCGGGTTTGACAGAAAGTTTTACAAATTTACTAACCAAAGATAAACCAAATAAAATTGTAAACAGCGAATGCCTGAGACCTGCATTTACAAAAGTTTTGTCATACTTTTCAACTAAACCCATCATTAAATTGCCAAATTTGGAAATTGATTTCAGATTGAGGACTGACGCAAGCTCCATAGCTATAGGGGCGGTTTTGTTGCAGTCTTATGATGACATCCATCACCCAATTGTTTATGTCAGCCGCAAACTGACACCGAGAGAACGCAGATGGTCAACTCCTGAATTGGAGTCTTCGGCTCTAATTTTTTCCAGCAAAAGATTGTCTATATATTTGTTAGGTCGTCATTTCATTGTAGAAACAGACAACAATCCATTAATTATTATTAAGACAGGGACACCAACAAACCACAGAATAGCAAGATGGTCTTTACTGCTCCAAGACTTCAGTTTTGAAGTGAGGCACATCAGCGGTACACAAACTACGATTGCAGATTTGCTCTCCAGATGTCCGACCGACGTGTCCGAAAATAGGCTACCTATGACTGAGCGCACAGATTAAATGAATCAATATCTGTGATGACTTAGAGCGCTCGGAAATCACAACCCAGCAAAGTAATGTGTAACATAGCTACACATAGCTGGCACACATAACTGTGATAAGGACAGTGTCCTCTTGTTTATTATAAATTATATTTTTAATCCGTAAGCATGGTATAGATATGTGTGATTAGAATGAAAAGTGACAATATTTTAAACACTTGTTAACATTTATACGAACAGTACTACGAGTGATTACAAAACTTATATGAAGTCAACTTATGGTAACATCCTCAGTACTTGCGCTTATGAATACGATTGATATAAGCCCAGCAGAGTGTTCAAATATTTTAAATCGTGTGAGAGAGACGACGACATACGAATTCAACACATTCAACAGAACAATTGCATCTATACTTTCAGAGAACATTGTTATCCAAACTTGTGAACGTGTGAACAGTTCAACAGTAATTCCATAGAACATTGTTATCCAAATCTGTGAACGTGCAAACAGTTTAATCCGTATTTCTACATAACAGTGTAATCCAAACAAGTAGAAGGACAATGTGTTACTCCAAGATTTTAACACATCAAATGTGTACTTCCTTTACTTTTTGGAATTAATTAATAAATTTAGAAAATTAGCAGACTATACGATAATTGTCACAAAGTAATGACACTTTAGATAACTTTGTGAGACTAAATTTGCATATACTTAATTGTATGAGAGGTTTTTAGAGTTGTAATCTGAGAATCATTGATTGATCAACTTGTTCTCAATAGTACCAACTAGGTCAATATTGACAAGAAGCATCAAACTATGACGCTTAGAACTTAACTTATAAATGTACTTAATTTTTTTGAAAGAAAGTAAAAGTTATTCCCCATAGTGTTTCACAATAACATCTAAGGGAAACAATTTGAAATATTGGGTCAATGTGAACATGAATATAGTACTTTGTTCATAGCGCCAGAATGGCAACACATCGCAAGATGACATCAACTATGCGTGAACTATAATTACTGAAGTTGTGGACCAGCATGCGATCATCCGACCATATCGGTTGGGGTCTAATGCTGAAGGCATCTTACAGAAAAGATGACTTGCGGCCTGACTTGTATCTTTTTGTGAATTTTTTTTCTTTGTCGGGAGGTAGTTGCGTTGCTTCGGAGACAGCGTAAGTCGCAGATAGCTACCGGACTGGCTAAGTCCGTCAGCAACCTAGGTAAAAGTTCAACGAGGGGATTGTACTTGTTGATTGTAGCTTTATGGCAGCACTGAAGAGAAGATATATCATGTAAATTACCCAAGATACTTCAACAAACTGCACAGAGTCACCTAAGATGACAAACGATGGGTCGATTCTGACTTTTTATTAGTAGATTAACCCAACTTCAAATAGCCAATAATGAAAGGATATATCTTTCATTCGAGGAGCGGCGGGAGAGTGTCAGAATCTTCCCCGGGTCTTCATCACGGGTCCCTGGCAATGACGGCAAGGTACGTGAACTGCAGTAACACTTGTTATTGCTGTTTGTGAGAAGTGCGATTAAAGCGTTGAGAGATGTCACCGTGTGTTATGTACATTCATTCTGTGTGAGTGATTGTTGTCACATCTGTTAGTCACCACGAGCCTTTATTGATTGCAAATCAGGACTCTGACAATGATGTGAATGACTGTGAGGATATGAATGATATACATGAACCAATGACAGCAGAGACAGAACCTGAACCCTCATTAGATGAAATTGCATGGGCAATAAAGAACCCGAAAATGGTAAATTACCAGGAAGTGATGAGATACCAGCTGAACTTATTAAAGCGGGAGGAGAAGAAAGCACTCACATATATAACGCATTATGTAAAAAGATATGGAAATATTGTATATGGCCGAGAGATTAGGAAGAGAACTATCTTCCTTCCAGTGCCAAAAAAGGGCAGCCTGAAATTATGCACCAACTATAGAACTGTTGCCCTGGTCAATCATGCGGGTGAAATTCTGCAGGAAATGATGGTGGGGGGACTTCGTGGGAAAATGGAGGGGAGACTGACATGGTTCAGGCTGGATTTGGGCAGGGGAGAGGAGCAAAAGATCACATACTCAGCGTGCTTTTAGTGGTTGAGAAATGCGGAGAGATTAATATAGACCTGTTCTCATGTCTTGTGGATTATTCAAAGGCATTTGACTGTGTACAGAATCAGTAATTTTGGGAAATCAATAGGAATATGGGCTTTCCATCACACGTAGTACAACTCATGGGAATGCTTTGTCTGTGCCAGCGGGCAGCGGTTGGAATAGATGACGAGACGTCAGATTGGATTGACATCGGACAGGGAGTCCGTCGGGGCTGTGTGCTGTCACCCTTTTTGTTTAACCTGTGGTGAGAAATGTCGGAGATGATATGACCAGGGAGCAATGTGATGCCATGAATATCGGTTGTCATGAAATGCCGGAGATTCGATATGCTGATGATACAGTGCTACTATCCACATCACAGAATGGTATAGAAAACTTAATAACCTTGACCCAAGGAAATAGTGAAAATCACAACTTACATCTTAACATAGCAGGAACAAAGATGGTGCATGCAGATTATCAGAGTAATGATTTGCAATCAATAAAGGCTCGTGGTGACTAACAGATGTGATAACAATCACTCACACAGAATGAATGTACATAACACACGGTGACATCTCTCAACACTTTAATCGTACTTCTCGCAAACAGCAATCACAACTGGCTTCGCTCAACTCGGCGATAATGCATATATATATATATATATATATATTGTCAGAGCCTAGCAGCAACATCGTTACGGCGCCCGGCGGACAAGAGTTGTCGGCTGGCAAGTTTCTTACCTGACACGCGACCAGCGCTGACGACAGACGACGCAAAGCCACGTGACCCCACCTGAGGCAGTGGGCAGTGTGTGTGCTAATCTCAGACCACGCTGCGACTGGACATCTGAACGGACGTGTGTGTCGAGAGCAAGGCGTTGTGTGAATCTCCGTGGTTGTGAGCTGAACGACTGATATTGTGAGCGTCAGACCTATGAGCTGTATTGTGGTAGTGAGTTGTTATATGTTGTACATTGCTGTAACTAATTGTTATGTATTTAATGTGGTAATAAATCCATAGAACTTGTTGCTGTGTCTTACGTCGAATTACGTTTGTACTTGTACTGTCTCACATGTGTTAGCCAACGAGCCTAATATAAGATCCTGACATGTGTGGACGTGGGTTGCTCGTCATTATTTAAGAACCTAATATATTTAGACGTGTGTTGTTCGTCTTTGTGATTTAAAACTATAATTCTTGTACTTGTAAAATTTGTCAAGGTTATAGTGATGTACATGTGATCGGAAAAGTCTCAGTGTGATCCATTACTACATTGTCTAAATATGTTTAGAATCATTAGTAAATGTACAGTACATATTGTTTGATCCTGTAAACGTGTTAAAACATTTGTAATTCGTAAAACTTGTCACCGTTTGACCTTGTCAACCTTGTGATTTTGCCGCCATTTTGACCTTGTCGCCATCTTGTAAACTTGATGTCTTTGTCCTTACTGAATGTCATCTTGATGTAAGTGATGTGTCATCAATGTTATTGAGTGTTCAAATACAGATAGATTGTTTTTGTGTATTGAGTTTGTGGAACGCAAAGAGTTTTGGAAAGAGTGTAACTTCTGTTGAAAGAAACACTGTTGACGACAAATTTACGACATACAATTATACTCGACGCCATCCAAACCAAATCAACACTTAGTGACTTACAGGCACACACCAACAAACACACGCTAACTTATTTCTCTCCAAAACAAAGCAGGTTTTTGCGTACCATCCATAACCCTGCCGTAGAGGTCATTAGTGGTTCTGAAGTACGACCTTACAGTTTTTCTAGCCCGATTGCCCAACCATTCGTCATCATATCCAAGGGCACTTGAGTATATTTTTCTTTACTTTAACTTTACGTATGCATTAGTGGGCACGCATCGTATAGTCAAATCAAGTGTAAGTTGTTTTTCTACTAACCAATTATAATATATTTTGTGTGGTTGATTGTCATCGACATATTTTCTCCATCATGTCGTCATTGTTTGATTTCATCGATATGGGTTTGAAATTAAAGTTACAAGGTGATGAATTGACAAAATGGAGTGAGAACAAATACGCTGAATATCTCCTGGTACAAGAGAAAAACAATGAACGCGATGAAAGAGCAGCAGAAAGAGCTCTAAAACAGGCAGAGAGTAGAAATGGCTGCAAAGACAAAGCAAGCTGAGATAGACAGTGAACTTAAGAAAGCAGAAATAGCAGCTCAGAGCAAAAGGGAAGAACTTGAACTACAGTTGAAAATGAAACAACTGGACACTGAGACTGCAATGAATAAAGAGTCAAAGAAATCTGAAAGACTGGAAAAAGAAAACCAGTATAAAAAGTACCAAGGTATCGTTCGTAACTATACCTCGGGTGACTGCATAGCAGCCTTTACCCAAAATTTTGAGACTTTAATGGAACATTACCAAGTTCCACTTTCGGAATGGAATATTTTATATATGAGAAGTCTTTCTGGGGAACCTTTGAAAGTCATTGAAACCATCCCCAAAGACCTCAGAAAAGAGTACCATTACATTAAATCTAAAATAATGGCACATTTCATGCTAGATGAAGCAGGGTACAGAGAACAATTCAGTAAACTGAGTCCAAAGTCAACTCAAACGTTCTCTGACTACCTCTGTTTAGTCCGAGACATTTTCAGCAAATGGACTTCATCAGCCAAAATTAACAAAAATTATGATAAATTAGAAGATCTCATTATTCGAGATAAGGTTATTTCTTCTATCCCAACATCTTTTTCTAAGTTCTTGCAAGAGAATGAATGCACATGTGTGGAAGAAATGGAAAGACGTGGGTCGGCCTATTATACGGCAAATAAACAGTGTTTTGCCACTGAAGCTACTGACAGTAACTGGGTAGCAGCTGCCAACTATGAGAAAAACTATAGTAGGCAAAAACCAAACAGGCCTACCTCTGAAAAGTTTAAACATTGTGTTCATTGTAAAATGTCTCATTATTTGAACGATATGTGCGATAAAAACCCAGGGTACCAAACATACTTGCAAAATATGGTAAACAGACAAGACAGAGAACGTAAATCGTTCAAAAGCTTACGAAAATGTTTTCTCTGCAAGGCATACGGTCACCATCGCATGGATTGTAAAGGCAGGCATATGACCAACAAAGCCAATGCCGCCTTGTTCGATAGTTCAGCGTCAGAAGACGAAAATACAGAAAAACATCCTGTACATGCAGCACAGGCTTGTGACGTATTTAGTTCCAACACATGCACTGTCTGTAATACCTTCTTTGAAAATGGTATCTTAACATGCGGGCACGCCATCCCTATTGCTAATGAGGAAGGTAACTTAGTAATAGACTCAAAAGGCAAGTTAGACATCTATCACGGGTACGTTAATGGCAAGTCTGCTACAGTACTTCGCGACACCGGGAGTACACTTATTGGCCTGAAAACAACATTCATAACACCTACAGACTACACTGGTAGACACATCACATGTAGAACATTTTCAGGCAATATTGAAAAATATCCATTAGCTTGGGCATACATCGAAACACCATTCCTCACCGGAAAAGTAAAAGTCGCAGCACTTACAAACCCAGTGTGCGATATAATCATCGGGAATTTACCGGAAGTGAATGACAAACATCATAACCATGACATAACATCACTATGTATTAATGATAACACATCACCACCAAATGTCATTGAAAATGTCATATCACCAGTTGAATGTATGTTAGCTAATGCAGCACTAAGTTCTCATCACATCATTGACGATATCATTCCATCATCATCTGATGTCATTGAGTGTGTGAACGCAGTAACAAGAGCTACTGCTAGAGTGCAAGATGATAGTAACCAAACTGAGGCTATTCAAATGCTTAGCCCAGAAGTACCACCTAGTGACTCGATGAAGGAAACATTCATAACAGCTCAAAAAGCTGATCCTTCACTGTCAAAGTATTTTGACCTGATCGGCAAAAAGCCAAGAGTAACGAAAAATGCTAAATGGCATTTTGCTTTATACAACGATATACTCACCAGGTACTACACCAAAGGTGACGTTACAACAAAGCAAACTGTGTTACCAACCACTTATCGCAAGCAAGCTTTACATCTTGCTCACGATATACCTTTTGCAGGTCATATGGCATATGTTAAAACCAGGTCAAGACTATTGACACAGTTTCATTGGCCAAAATTCTGTAATGACATAAAAACATATTGCAGAAGTTGTGATACATGCCAGAAACTGGTAAAGAAAGGTAAACACCCACAGGCAAAGTTACAAGTCACTGACTTAGCCAGTCGACCTTTTGAAAAATTATCAGTTGACATTGTGGGCCCTCTTAGTCATACAACTACTAGAGGGAATAAATATATACTAACAATTATTGATCAATGTAGTCGCTGGCCAGAAGCGATTCCGTTAAAGAACATTACTGCCAACGATATCATGGAAGTGTTCTTCCATATTTTCTCCAGAATTGGGTTTCCAGATACTATCCAGTCTGATAGAGGCACTCAATTTATCGCCGCATCCACTCAAGCTTTCACTAAAATGTTAGGAGTGAAGCAAGTCTTCAATAGCCCCTATCATCCTCACTCGAGCGGGATAATAGAAAAGCTTAATGGGGATCTGAAGCACATGCTAGCCAAAGTAACTCAAGATCACCCCAATAACTGGGATCTATACTTACCAGCTGTCCTTTTTGCTTATCGCGAGGTACCACATTCTAGTACCGGTTTCTCTCCTTTTGAACTCATCTATGGTGCCAAACCACGCGGCCCATTAACAATTTATCACCAAATGTTAACTGAGTCCACTCCAGTATTGAAACCCATATCATCATTTGTGTATGTAACATCATTGCGTGAAAGGATAATGAAATCATGTGAAATTGCTAAAAGTGCACTAAAACTATCTGGTGCTACTTACAGACAATACGCAGACAAAGGTAACAGGACTATAACATTGACAGCTGGACAGGACGTCTTACTACTACTACCTAGTGACAGACAACTACTGACATATTTCTTGGCAGGGACCCTTTTAAAGTGACAAGACAAATCTCTCCTGTTGACTACGAAATCCTGATAAAAGACAAACACAAAATATTTCACATCAATATGCTAAGACCATACTTCAACAGAGACAACGAACAAGACGATACGACAGCTTGCACCGTGATAATAGATCACGAAGATGACGATTCTAGCGACGAGATTCCAACACCTACATTAGACACGACAAACTGCTTGAAGGAGATCAAGATCAATCCAAACCTAAGTCAAGCAGAGACAAACAGTTGCAAACAGTTGATACAAGAGTACAACACCATCTTTTCAGACAACCCAGGACAAACAGAGTTAGTACAGCATCACATCACACTCACATCAAACACACCCATAAGATGCAGACCATACACCATACCATTACATTACAAGGAACAACTACATCAGGAAATCATCAGCTTAGAAAAAAACAACATCATCAGACGATCCCTATCAGACTTCTCTTCACCCATGGTCATTGTACGGAAAAAGGACAACACAATACGACTTTGCATAGATTACAGAAAACTGAACAAAATAACTGTTTTAGATCTTGAACCAATGGCAAATACGGACGATCTTCTGACAGAACTGACTGACGCTAAGTTCTTCACGACCCTTGACATGGCTAAAGGTTACTGGCAGATTGCTGTACATGAAGACAGCAGACATCTAACAGCTTTCGCCACGCCTTGGGGACTGTACGAATGGTGCAAACTTCCATTTGGGCTAGTCAATGCCCCAGCCACATTTGTACGCATGACACGACTCCTCCTATCTGACATTCCTAATATAGTTTCCTATATTGACGACATCTGTGTCCATACAGAGACAATGACGGAACATATAAAGATACTGGAACAGACACTAGAACGTATCAGACAGCACGGACTGACAGTGAAGCCTTCAAAGGTGAGCATGGCTTACCAAGAGATATCATTTTTGGGGTACAGAATATCCAATGGCTTTGTCATGACAGACAACAAAATTGTCTCGAAAATTCTAAAACTGTCACTTCCAACAAATAAGAAACAAGTCCGCAGTTTGCTGGGACTTATTAATTATTACAGAAACTTTATTCCTGATTTTTCAGAGCTAACGGAGGTTTTTTCTAATTTACTAACCAAGAATAAACCCGAAAAAGTTGTAAACGATGAATGCCTACGAAATGCATTTGATAAAGTTTTGGCACATTTTTCTGATAAGAATACACCTAATCTCATCCTTAAATTGCCCAACATTCGTTTACCTTTCAGATTGAGAACAGATGCTAGCTCCATTGCGATCGGTGCAGTCCTTTTGCAGGAATACAACGACATCTTGCATCCCGTCTGTTTTCTATCAAGAAAACTAAGACCCCGAGAGCGGGCCTGGTCCATTCCGCAATTGGAGGCATTGGCCTTAGTAGAAAGTGTCACAAAGCTGTCCAAATATCTTCTAGGACGTCACTTTATCATCGAAACTGACAACAGTCCATTAAGGTATATCAATTCTGCAGTACCATCAAATAACATGATTGCTCGCTGGTCCTTAAAACTTCGGAATTTCAGTTTTGAAGTTCGCCATATTCCCGGCAGAATGAATACAATCGCCGACCTTTTGTCCCGTTGTCCGACAGACCCAGTAAGCAATGTCTGAGTGCACTGTGTAATATTACACTCAGCCCAACACAGCCACCAATGTGTGAATTTTTTCATTCACCTACTGTGTAAGGTCTACATGTAAAATTGTGATACGGTTTGCAAACCGACATGTATAATATTCTTATTTTAATCAATTTATGTCTTATGTAATGAGTGTAGTATAATTGTGTAGTGTGTGTTAGAATGAGAACAATATTAATTGTAAATAGACACCAACAACAGTGTCACAGACGCTTCTCCACTTACCAGAAGCGAACCTTACCATTGTGACATTTGTGGGTGATTTTTTTCACCGTGATATTTTAACATGAGCAAATGTGGACTGAACATAGACTCCTACATCACCTCTACAGCGAATGTGATCCAAATTGTTCGACGGGTGAACACATCGGAAATAAGAACATCCCACCATAATCCGTTGTCATACTATAACATCAAACACCAACTGTGAGAACATTTTACTATCCGTTCCGAAATAAAACCGGATCATTTGTATTCAGAAAATGTAACATCAACCAAATTTTTCGTTTCGTGTGCATTTCCGGTGTAGTTTAAAAAGTATAACTTAATTAGCAGACTATGTACAAATTTCCAAAAATTTATGACACTTGTAAAATCGTTTTGAATCTATAAAATATAATATACAAATTGTGTACATATTTATTTTGATTAGTGTAATCTTAGAATCATATCTTGATTAACGTATTCATATTACCGACTTTTTCTCGTTAATATGAAGAAACGTCAAGCAATGACGCTAAGAAATTAAATAAGTATTGTAATGTATGAAATTTCTTAAATGTCAAAATTACTTCCCTTGCATTTGTGAATTACATCAAGGGCCATAATTTAAAATATATTCATTAATGTATATTGTATAAATAGACATTTTGTTGCTCAAATGATTGGCACAGCAGGTAGGCGTCCACCAAGCATGTCATAGTGCTGCCAACATTGCAAACCAACATAAGAGCTCCTGACCAAATGAGGGCAGAGTTTAAGTGTTTAATACGACTAATACAAAGCCGTATTTCAGTCTGGCCTAGATGGTTGTTGCAAAACAATCATATTATTACGTTTTTTTCAAAATGGCTGCGAGGTAGATGCGTGAAGCTGGAACTACTGATCTGACTGGGTATTATTGCAATGAAGGTAACCAGGCATCAGGGGGATGAAACCTGAATTGTGTTAAAAATTGTACTTCATTTGTCATTTCAATGCAACTTACATTTTTTTTGTATATATTTCTATGCCTTATATGTATTTTCATGCATACCACTGGGAAAGAGTAGTCTCTGACATGAAATTAACACTACCCCAGTATATACATACATCATGAATGAAAGATGGCATCTTTCATTGAAGTACCCGGGGAGAATGTCAGAGCCTAGCAGCAACATCGTTACGGCGCCCGGCGGACAAGAGTTGTCGGCTGGCAAGTTTCTTACCTGACACGCGACCAGCGCTGACGACAGACGACGCAAAGCCACGTGACCCCACCTGAGGCAGTGGGCAGTGTGTGTGCTAATCTCAGACCACGCTGCGACTGGACATCTGAACGGACGTGTGTGTCGAGAGCAAGGCGTTGTGTGAATCTCCGTGGTTGTGAGCTGAACGACTGATATTGTGAGCGTCAGACCTATGAGCTGTATTGTGGTAGTGAGTTGTTATATGTTGTACATTGCTGTAACTAATTGTTATGTATTTAATGTGGTAATAAATCCATAGAACTTGTTGCTGTGTCTTACGTCGAATTACGTTTGTACTTGTACTGTCTCACATGTGTTAGCCAACGAGCCTAATATAAGATCCTGACATATATATATATATATATATATATATATATGTGTGTGTGTGTGTGTGTGTGTGTGTGTGTGTGTGTGTGTGTAAGTCGCAGATAGCTTCCGGACTGGCTAAGTGTCAGCAACCTAGGTAAAAGTCCAACGAGGGGATTGTACTTGTTGAGTGTAGCTTTATGGCAGCACTGAAGAGAAGATATATCATGTAAATTACCAAAGATACTTCAACAAACTGCACAGAGTCACCTAAGATGACAAACGATTCGGCGATAATGCACACACACACACACACACACACACACACACACACACACACACACACACACACACACACACACACACACACACACACACACATATATATATATATATATATATATATATATATATATATATATATATATATATATATATATATATATAATACATCAGTTCATGAATGCAATATTACATACCATGCACTCAGTCTTTCTATACTCAACAGGCTTTCTCTCATATAGCGTCAACTCATACACTCAATACGTGCACTGCTCTCGTTACATGTCTGTCCAGTCCTATGGTCCAATGCTGTCTGACTGCTAGCCGCAGTGAGCCCGTGTTGGTCCAGCTTTCTCCTCTCGTGGTCTCCGTGTACCACGCAGGCCCAGTCCCTGTTACTGCGTCGCAAGTGTTACTGCAGTTCACGTACCTGGCCGTCATTGCCAGGCGCCCGTGATGAAGACCCGGGGAAGATTCTGACACTCTCCCGCCGCTCCTCGAATGAAAGGTGTACCCTTTCATTATTGGCTATTTAAAGTTGGGTTAATCTAATAATAAAAAGTCAGAATCGACCCATCGTTTGTCATCTTAGGTGACTCTTTGCAGTTTGTTGAAGTATCTTGGGTAATTTACATGATATATCTTCTCTTCAGTGATGCCATAAAGCTACACGCTACACTCAACAAGTACAATCCCCTCGTTGGACTTTTACCTAGGTTGCTGACGGACTTAGCCAGTCCGGTAGCTATCCGCGACTTACGCTGTCTCTCAAGCAACGCAACTACCTCCCGACAAAGAAAAAACATCACAAAAAGATACATGCCGGGCCGCAAGTCATCTTTTCTCTAAGATGACTTCAGCATTAGATCCCAACCGATATGGTCGGATGATCGCATGCTGGTCCGCAACTTCAGTAATTATAGTTCACGCATAGTTGATGTCATCTTGCGATGTGTTGCCGTTCTGGCGCTATGAACAAAGTACTATATTCATGTTCACATTGACCCAATATTTCAAATTGTTTCCCTTAGATGTTATTGTGAAACACTTATGGGGAATAACTTTTACTTTCTTTCAAAAAAATAAAGTACATTTATAAGTTAAGTTCTAAGCATCATAGTTTGATGCTTCTTGTCAATAGTGACCTAGTTGGTACTATTGAAAAAAAAAAGTTGATCAATCAATGATTCTCAGATTACAACTCTAAAAATCCTCTCATACAATTAAGTATATGTAAATTTAGTCTCACAAAGTTATATAACATGTCATTACTCTGTGACAATTATCGTATAGTCTGCTAATTTTCTAATTTATTAATTAATTCCAAAAATTAAGGAAGTACACATTTGATGTGTTAAAATCTTGGAGTAACACATTGTCCTTCTACTTGTTTGGATTACACTGTTATGTAGAAGTACGGATTAAACTATTTACACGTTCACAAATTTGGATAACAATGTTCTATGGAATTACGGATGAACTGTTCACACGTTCACAAGTTTGGATAACAATGTTCTCTGGAAGTATAGATGCAACTGTTCTGTTGAATGTGTTGAATTCGCATGTCGTCGTCTCTCTCACACGATTTAAAATATTTGAACACTCTGCTGGGCTTATATCAATCGTATTCATAAGCGGTTGATACTGAGGATGTTACCATAAGTTGACTTCAGGTAAGTTTTGTAATCACTCGTAGTACTGTTCGTATAAATGTTAACAAGTGTTTAAAATATTGTCACTTTTCATTCTAATCACACATATCTATACCATGCTTACGGATTAAAAATATAATTTATAATAAACAAGAGGTCACTGTCCTTATCACAGTTATGTGTGCCAGCGATGTGTAGTTATGTTACACATTAATTTGCTGGGTTGTGATTTCTGAGCGCTCTAAGTAATCACAGATATTGACTCATTTAATATGTGCGCTCAGTCATAGGTAGCCTATTTTCGGACGTGTCGGGCGGATATCTGGAGAGCTAATCTGCAATCGTATTTTGTGTACCGCTGATGTGCCTCACTTCAAAACTGACGTCTTGGAGCAGTAAAGACCATCTTGCTATTCTGTGGTTTGTTGGTGTCCCTGTCTTAATAATAATTAATGGATTGTTGTCTGTTTCTACAATGAAATGACGACCTAACAAATATGTAGACAATCTTTTGATGGAAAAAATTAGAGCCAAAGCCTCCAATTCAGGAGTTGACCATCTGCGTTCTCTCGGTGTCAGCTTGCGGCTGACATAAAAAAAAATTGGGTGCAGGATGTCATCATAAGACTGCAACAAAACCGCCCCTATGGCTATAGAGCTTGCGTCAGTCCTCAATCTGAAATCAATTTCCAAATTTGGCAATTTAAGAATTGGCTTAGTCGAAAAGTATGACAAAACATTTGTAAATGCAGGTCTCAGGCACTGCCGTGTTGTTTGATACGTTCAAATGTTTTTCGGGGTGTTGTCAGGTGTTCCGTCATTGTCCTAGTATGTACACAGGTGTCGTCCATGTAGGAACGTATGTTCGGTAGGTCTGCTAGTAACAGTCGTGTCATGCGTATGAATGTTTCTGGGGCGTTGACTAGCCCGAATGGTAGTTTACACCATTCGTATAATCCCCAACGTGTTGCAAATGCTGTCAAGTGTATGGAATCGTCAGTCATGGGTATTTGCCAGTACCCTTTGGTCATGTCAAGTTTTGTGAAGTATTTGTCGTGTGTCATCTCATTCAGTATGTCTTCACAGTTAACCATGGGTTCTAAATCTAACTGTGTTATTGCATTAAGTTTCCTGTAGTCTGCGCATAAGCGTATTGAGTTGTCCTTCTTTTTGACAATCACTATAGGAGAAGAATACTGTGATTGTGATCTTCTAATGATTTTGTTTGACTCTAGTTCTAAACTTTCCTGATGTAACTTGAGCTTGTAGTGTATGGGTATCGAATACGGTCTTGATGTTATCGGTACATGAGATGTTAATATGATTTGATGTTGTACTAAATCTGTCTGTCCTGAATTATTGGAGAAGATGGACTTATATTCTTCTAACAGTTGTCTGCAGTTGTCGGTCTCAGTCTGAGAAAGATGAGGAGATAGTTTTATGTCTTGTAATGTATTTGTCGTGTCAAGTGCTGGAACTAGTACTTCGTCGGTGTCGTCTGAGTCTGTGTGGTCCACTATGATTGTGCTTGCTGCAGTTTCGTCTTGGTCCTCGTCTCTGTTGTAGTAGGGTCTTAACATGTTAATGTGGAATATTTTATGTTTGTTGTTTATTGCAGTTTCGTAGTCCACTGTCGACATTTGTCTCAGTACTTTAAACGGTCCTTGCCATGAGTCTGTCAGAAGATGGTTGTCACTTGGCAAAAGTAATAGTACGTCCTGTCCAGGTGTCAGTGTTATTGTTCTATTTCCTCTGTTTGCATATTCTCTATAGATGGAACCATTTTGTCTCAATGATTCTTTTGCTAATATGCAAGATCTCATGATCCTGTCACGTAAAGTTGTTACATGTTCATAAGGTGACAATGCTTTCTGATCATTTTCTAGTTCAGTTAGCAAAGTGTGATAAATTGATAATGGGCCGCGAGGTTTGGCTCCATATACTAGCTCAAATGGTGAAAAACCTGTGCTAGAGTGAGGTACTTCTCGATAAGCGAAAAGGATGGCAGGTAGAAAGGTGTCCCAGTCATTTGGGTATTCCTGGGCGACTTTCGCCAACATGTGTTTGAGGTCACCGTTCATTTTCTCTATTATACCCGTTGAATGAGGGTGATTGGGGCTGATAAAGCACTGTTTCACACCTAACATTTTATTAAAGGCTTTAGTGGCAGCAGAAATAAACTGGCTCCCTCTATCTGATAGAATCGTGTCAGTAAACCCTATTCTCGCGAAATATGGAAGAAAACTTCCATCACGTCTTTAGATGTAATATTTTTAAGCGAAATCGCTTCAGGCCATCTAGTACATAGATCAATGAAAGTTAGAATGAATCTATTTCCTCTTGATGTAACATGGTTTAAAGGACCTACGATATATACCGAAATTTTCTCAAATGGTCTACTTGCAAGATCTGTTGTTTGCAGTTCTGCTTGAGGGTGTTTTCCCTTTTTTACAAGTTTCTGACAGATGTCACATGATCTGCAGTACTGTTTAATATCACTGCAGAACTTTGGCCAGTAGAACTGTGCTAGTAATCTTGCTCTGGTTTTGGCATAGGCCATATGCTCTGCATAAGGTATATCGTGTGCTAGTTGCAATGCTTTTTTGCGGTGTTCGGTTGACAACACCGTTTGCGCGATGGTATTGGCATCTTTCGTGTAATACCTTGTTAAGATACCACATTTCAAGTCAAAGTGCCATCTAGCATTCTTTGTTTGTTTTGGCTTTTGGCCTAAAAGTTTAAAATATTTTGCCAATGATACATCGGCCTTTTGGGCTGTTACAAAATTTTCCCTCATGGTTTTCAGGGGTGTTATGACTGGACTTAACAATTCTAAAGTCTCAAGTTGGTTAGTTTGAGTTTGCATTTCTGCAGCTGATCTAGTCCTTTGCATTTGATCCAATACATTCACAAGAAGATGTTATACAATCATGTGGCATATCATTCACTTCTGGCAGGTTACCAACAATAATAATCACAACATGGGTTAGATAATGCTGCGCATTTAACCTTGCCTGTTAGGAATGGTGTTTCAATATATGCCCATGCAAGTGGGTATTTCTCAATGTTACCTGAGAAAGTTCTGCATGTTACATGTTTGCCTGTGTAGTCTGCAGGTAAGATAAAGTCTTTTTTTACCAATAAGATTGCACCCGCTATCGCGTAAAACAGTGGCTACTTTGCCGTTCACATAACCTTGATGGATATTGAGCTTGCCTTTGGAGTCTATCACCAAATTGGCTTCCTCATTTGCAATAGGTATGGAATGGCCGCAAGTTAACATGCCATCTTCATGGAAGCGGTTGCAGGTTGTACATTTTTTCCAGATGGAACACATCAATGGTCTCTGCTGCATTAACTTGTTGATTCTCCACTAATTCTCCAGAAAGTATCAGTTGAATGATTGGAACACTACTATCACATATCTTCTCATCACGTTTAGTTTATTTTTTTTATTTTTTTTTTTTAAATAAGGGCTAGCGGTTCCTCCAGAGCATAGATTGACACTCTGAGGCACCCGCGTTCCCCTGTATTTATTGTGGGTCCTTAGTCCCACTATAAGCCTTTGCCCACATTGGTCCACCAGGCCCACAGCTACTGTGTGGAGTTGTGAAGTTTGATGATCATCTTGGCCTCCGGCCAGACCAAATGCATTACTGGAAAAAGGGGGTGGGGGGAATACTACACTTTGATTTTAACCAAAAGGCCGAGAAGTTTAGTGCTGTAGCAAGAAAGTTACCACCTTGACCCTTGATTATTCTTCATGTTCGTTCACTGTACAGTCTACTGAGCTGTCTTATTAGTGACCATTTCTCATTTCTTCTTTCTGAACTTTGTGAGTTTCGTTCATTACCGTAGTCTTTCTCCGTTAACTCTATTCAGTGCTATTTTCAGAACAATGCATTATGCCCCCTCCCTATTTTGTCCGTCTATTCGGTTTCTTTCTCATTGACATGAACCGAAAAGTGATAATACTTGTCATTCAATAACTTTAAGCTTACTCAACCATATCTTTTTTCAATGAACTGTGAAACGTAGATATTATACTACACACCACAAAGGAAAATAAAATATTATATTATATGTCGGACACGAATTTACACATCCCTTCACTCCTGGACGTAGTGTGGACTCAACCTCCTTTGTCTTCAGAGAGCTAATGCACACCTGCTATGAGATCCAAAGTCCCTCGGACATACTCATGAAATTCCTCATTCATGCATTTGCATGAGCATCTTACACCCTTATCCAAGTCATTACTCTCTGCGCGAAGGTACGTGTGTGTGTAAGAAATCTCGCGCTCACTTTCGTTTTGTACTTACATATTGGTATGCGATCTGCTTATGTCTTGTAATTGACCATTCTTACCTTTGACTCTATTTCTGATCAATATTTGTTACCGTATGACTATTGTATCCTTAATTTATGGGATAGCTATTTGCTTCTCTTTATTTTCCTCTATCAAGTGCTTTTCTGCTGCAGTTTTCAAAGCCTCTACCTCCGCTTTAAAGTTACTTGAAAATTTTCCAGTTGCCACTGACTGTGTTTTTTTTTCATTCCATTTTTTAAATTTAGGAGAATTCCTAATCCTCCATTTTCTATTGAATTTTTGACTGATCCATCTGTATATGCATGGGTCCAATTGCTCTCTTCTATCCTGCATTGATTGTAAACAAGTGATCTTTTCTAATTCATTAACAGGTGTTGTCTTCAGGCATTCCTTGATTTTGGACTCTACTTATTTTGTTAAAGTTTGACTTAGCTGCTGTTGCCCAAGCTGCAATGCCATATTCCAGTACTGGCTTCACCCGTCCAGTATATAACTTCTTGAGAACATTCTCATCTGCTCCCCACGTTGTACCAGCAAGCTTTTTCATGATTACCATTCTTTGCCTTGCTCTTGTTCGATTTTTCTCAACCTGTGTCTTCCATGTCAGGCGACGATCAAAGGTGACTCCCAGATAGTTTGGATTTTATTCATGGCGCAATATTTTTCCATTCAATACCAGCTTAGGTTGCTGAATTTTATTTGAGAGGGAGAACACTGTGCGTGTTGTTTTCTCCTCACTTATCTTCACTAGCCATGGTTTTGACCAGTCCTCTAGCGCTAATAAGGTTTGCTGTATTCTGCTGTTAGCTGTACTAATATATTCTTCAGATGTCCATATGGCTAGGTCATCTGCAAAGGAGGATGTGTATACTCTGGCTGGAAAATTTTCTGTGATGTCATTTATATATGCTAGAAATAATGTTGGTGAAAGAACTCCTCCTTGGGGGACACCTTGCTCCAACAGCATTATTTTGCTGGTTTGTCCTTGCACTTTTGTCCTGGCTGATCCATTTATATATATTCCCAAAAACATGCATTTTTTGCAGTTTTACTTTCAGTCCTTCTTTCCATACTTTATCAAATGCTTTTTCTAAATCTATCCAGACCGCTAGTGTGCTGTTTTTTTCTCTTGGAAGGCATCCTCTATTTCCTGAGCTATATATGTTATTTGATCTTCAGTGGATCTGTACTTTCTGAATCCTGCTTGGTGTGGTGTTAAGAGTTGATTTTCTTCCAGGTGCCATGTTAGCCTGCCATTGACAATTCGTTCCATTAATTTTCCTACACAGCTAAGTAGACTGATAGGTCGATAGCCATTTGGTTCTTCCAGGTCTTTTTCTTTCTTTGGAACTGGTATTAGTATAGCTTCCTTCCATGCCTGTGGGACTATTCCTCTCTTCCAGCTGTAATTTAGGACTGCTAGTAGTTTCTATTTTGCCTTAGTGCCTAGTCCTATTAGCATTTCATTTGTGATTCCATCCTTTCCTGGTGATTTCTTCTTTTTTAGGGTATTCATTGCCTGTTCTATTTCTTCCATTGTTAGATTTGCCATCATATATTCTGCTGCTGTCTCTTATTACTATGAGGAATCTGTTTGTCTTTGATTGCTTTCTTCTGTTCGGCTGTAATATCAATGTAGGTTGCACTGGCATAGTGTTCCATTAGTGCATTTGCAACCTTTTTTCCTGTAAGCAAGGCATTTCCTTGTTTAATTGTTATTTGTTTGTTTCTAGGTCCTTCATTGTTCATGGCTTTCACTAGTTTCCATAGTTTGTTTTCATCCCTGTCAAAGTTCAGGTTTTCTGTTTTTTCCCTCCAACAATCTCTTGTTGTTTGATTTACTGTTCTTTTATATTTTGCTGAGATGGCTTTGAGAGAGATGATCGCTTCAGTTGTTTGTTCTCTCTCTCTGCTGTCTTCTTGGCATCTTCAACTTTGTCCTCCAAAATTTGTAGTTCTTCAGTCCAGTATGGTTTGTAATGTTTCCTTGCTGTTATATGAATAGACTCAGTGGCCGCCTGTATTATTGTTCTGTTTAGACTTTCCACTATTTGCTTCATGTTGCCATATCGTGTATTTATGTTTTCACAATATGTGTCTGTTAGTATGGCAAATCTGTCCCAATCTGCTCGTTTGTAATTCCAGCGGGGCAAAGACTTTTGCTCCTGTGGAACATACTCCACATTCATTACAAGCTTGATTGGTCTGTGGTCACTACCTGCTAATTGGTCAAGCACATGGCGATCGATTTTGTGGAGGATGTCTCCTGTGCAGAAAGCTAAGTCTGGAGTAGAAGTGGTAAACCATCTTCTGGAGTAGAAGCTCGGTGTGTCATCCGTTTTGTTGAGTAGATGGAGATTTGAGTCCCAGTCCTCCACTTCATCTCCCCTTTTGTCAGTATCTGGGTATCCCCATATTTCTGAACGGCTATTAAAGTCTCCGACAATAATGCAGTTTGTATCAGTTATTTTCATGTTTGAGAGTGTAAGGTCCTTATCTGCTGGGCTATACAGATTGTAAAGTCTTATTTTCACGTCCTTTATCATATCAACACCTATAATTTCCGTTTGGTTGTCAGAGATCACAGATACTTCGCTGCAAGGTATTGTATTTAGGGTAAGTATTAGAACTCCTCCTTTGTGTCCTACGCGGTCAAAACGTTTGGCCTGGTATCCTCTGACTGAGAATTTGCGATTGACATTGAGGTGTGTCTCTTGAATGCATGCCACATCTATTCTATCTTTATGAAGACGCTGTGTTAGGGAGACTTTCTTGTTATAAACTCCTTCGGCATTCCACTGTAGTATGTTGAGTGTCCGGGGTGTTTGGTCAATAGCTCTTAACCTACTCCTCTGTGCCTTGACTCCACAGCACAGGGGAAGGTGACCACCAGTAGTCATGGGTGGATCCCCTCGAGGCAGGAGGCCCGGCACTATCACTGCCTGATGGGACTTCGCGGGATTAGCACCATAACGATTAATTTTAATTTGCGCCATCATGAATCAAGTTACGTTGCACTGCTTTGTCAAGCCTGTGGCTCAGTACATCCGATTTCGACAAGCATTTTTTGGGGTGCTTTCCCTAACCTTTGATTGTCCCCAGTCTACCTACAAGGCAGCTGGGTTTGGTCTGGTCCCTCTCCCTTGACCTGTCCGACATGGGTGACCCTACCAGTAGCTGTGCTACCGTCGCATAGCTCTTGGGGTCATTGGAACGCGTAAGCCCCTCTACCTCGTCACGGTGGACACACAGCAGAGAGGGCTTTTCTCTTTCTGCTTTTCTAAACTTAATTTTGCTTTGGCCCATGCCAAGAGTTCAGGGCCTGACAAATCACACTTCTCGCCCATGGTTATGAACTCAGGTGGTGTAGAAATGGTTAATTTTCAACAAATACTGACGTGTAAATTAAAGATATTAATGTTAACATGATAAATATACTAATATCAATATGACAAACTCGAATAACTGCCGGAACGATAGGATCTTTCTTGTTCTTAATTGGTATCTTCCTTGACAGGAGGGGCTCTTTGTTCTCGGTTGCCGTAAGTTCTGATCAGGTCGTCACTTATACCTATATTGCAACGCTGTCAATAAATATTAATACTACAAAGACAAACGATAACTCCTATAAGAAAATCAAGCTGAATTCCGACGTACACAAATGTGGACATTATTATCATTAGAGACACTAAAGACGAGATAGCACAACGTTTTAGCGAACAAACTTACCAGACAAGATGTTGATCTAATTACCTGTCGACAAATTCACAATGTACAATGAACTAAATTTGGCTGTTAATCGAACTCAACGTACCTTTGTGTTACAAAAGTAGCCCTAACAACCGCTTGCTAACACTGATAACACAGGACAGACGGAGTGATAGAAAGTGAGTCTGAATATCAACAACTCAGGACCACTGAACAACACGCATACATAAATCACAAAAAGACAACTTAACTTCCACGCATCCTGTCCTGGGGTCGTAGCTGACTTCTTCCTGATGGTTGGCTACACTTCTATCGGCTGGAAGAACTTCAGAAAGGGTCACCAAGGCTTCTTGTGCTTGAAGTGTGTCTTTCTCCAGTTGGGTCAGTTTCCTCGGGGCTTACTACCGCACTTGGTGGAGGGGGCTGCGTGGTCTCGAGGTATGGTGTCCGCCTCGAGTGCTGGAGGTTTCGGGTTCAAGCCCCGGTGAGGACCGGGACTTTTCCACGTGGACTTCTAGTAATAAAATTTCCACTGGTCTCTGGGTAGTGAGATCGGACTCCCGTGTGTATTGTTGCGCACGTCAAAAAATCCCTTGGCAGTTGGAAATCGAAAAAGAGTAGCCTAACGGCGCTGCCCGGGCAAAATTTCGAAAATCTACCCAAAGTATTTCAGGATCCTCGCCGGTGCTACGGAGTTCGTGCACTGAGCTGAGTTTTCTCCAAACTCAGGTTTGAGTTAGGAGGAGAACGGAGCACTTATGGGTTACACCCCTGTGCCGTGATGTTGATCCATCGAATTAAACTAAACTAAACTTGGTGGATGCTGTTTTCCATTGTTTTGGGTGCCGCTGGTGTTGATGCGTGGTCTTCCTTGTGTTCTGTTTCTGTAGATTCTCTTTGGCTTTATTTATCTTCACCTTGCTGGAAACGAGTTAATGATTGTTGCCACAGTCAGCACTATGGAAGCTGCGAGTCAGCCGTATATTGCTGAGATTGCTGCGTTTGGTGAGCACCAGGTCGAGTTGGTGCCAGTTCTTTGATCTGGGGTCTCAATGACACCGTGTGTTGTGGTTTTGTGATAAAGAAGGTGTTGGTTATGCACATAGTATGACGACTGCAGAATTCCAAGAGGCATTGTCCATTGTCCTTTGTCCTTTGTCGTTGATCTTCCCAACGCCAAACTGTCATAGGCATGAAGGCCAAGATTTATGCCAACCCTGGCGTTGAAACACCCCAGGATAAACAGATGTTGCTTTTCTGGTGTTTCACTGACCACTTTGCTAAGGTCGCCATAAAACTTATCTTTAGATTATGATGCTACAGTTATAGTGTTGGGACGTAAACGCTTACAGTACTAACAGGGCCTGCTTCTGTCTAGAGTTGGAGCTTCAGTATTCTTTCAGTGCCATCACTTGATGGTATTATGGACTTTAGCAGCTTGTTTCTGATAGCGAAGCCAACTCCATGCTCCCTGGTCTCTCCGCACGACTTGCCATGCCAGTAGAAACTGAAGTTCCTCTCCTTGATGTTTCCATAATCTGAGAGTCTGGTCTCTTGCAGGGCAACAATGTCTATTAACAGTCTGAGTAGTTCGTTGTTTATCACTGCTATTTTACGGGCATCGACAATCTAATTTAGATCGTCTGAGATGCCAGGGGTCATGGTTCTAACGTTCCATGTTTCCAGCCTTAGGGCCGGTTGTTTTGTTTTGTCTTTGTTGCCAGGTGTATAAATTGCAGTCCATGTGTCAGGATTGTGTCCCTAAGCTACACACACCCTCAGGAGCAGATGAACCGTGGTGGGACAGCACCTTATTGACTGGGCGATGCCCAGCTCAGGCGGGCGGTAGCTTTCTAGTGAGACACAATGATCTCTCCCACCGTCGGAAGCAACCACTGGTGCCTTGCTCTATGCCATGCCAATCGAGAATTGAAGTTTACAACCGGTAACTGCTGCTTCCCGTATTGTGTACCCGCTGCTGTGCGGTACTGAATTGGCCTCTCCAGGGCACACGCCTGGTCAATGAAATGCGAAGATTTCTAAAACTATGTGATCAGTTAATGTATTTCTCATTTGTCACGTTTTCATCAATAGGTGGAATGTAGAGAAGCTGACGCATCGGCCCACGGTACTTAATTACCATGACTCATCTTCCATTCTCCGAGCGGCCGCTGGAAATATACACACAACGAAGGAATTATTATTTATGATCTCAGCTTTTGGTGAGGTCTAACAAGGATTACATACTTTGCACGCTGAGAAATTGCTAGAGAACCACAATAATTCCCAATGAACATACTAAACGATCAGCACCAACGTCTTGCACGTCTCTCGTTGAAAAATTGAGAGTTTGCTCGGAATTAATGCTTGGCTTGTCGATAGAAATACAACTATTCCGTCATCGGTTCCATTTACCATTAGTTCAGATTAGAGCGTGCAATTCGTTATGATGAGGCTTACTCCAACAATAAATTAAACACATAAATTAACTGGTTGCCATTCAGATCCGTCAAGTACCAGTAGTAGAAGAGATCAGTGGATATACACGACAACATATATATTAAATAATGCTGTTTGTCCATCAAGAATGATGATGACCATTCATTTCATCCAGTGGGGTGAAAGTTTGGAGCCGTGAGTTCTAAAATGGCTTGTAACACCTATTTTGGAGGATCTTCTGCGGTTTTTTTTTTCTCTCCAGTCTATTTTTCACAGCTCTTGCAGTCCTGTTTGCTTCGCAAGTGACTACAACCTTGCGTAATGATATGCGCCATGAATTTCGTTCTTTGGCAGCAGTAGCCCAAGCTTCGTGATGAATTCCAAAAGCTCTGAGCGAAGTCTCCAGAGTGTCTTTAAAGCGTTTCCTCTGGCCGCATTTGGGATCGTTCACAACAAAGCAGCTCGCCCCCCCCCCCCCCCCCCCAAAAAAAATCGTTTAGGGAGCCTGTGATCTGGCGTGCGAGTCAGGTAACCAGCCCAGCGAATCTTATTCTTCATTAATAAAGTGTGGATAATGGGCATTGAAGCTCTTTCTAAGACTTCAATGTCTGAGATCTTGTCTTGCCATTTGATCTTCAGTAGCATCTCAAGGCCAACTGTGGAAGTGGTTTAATTTCTTGGCGTGTCGCTGGTAAACAGTCCAGGTTTCACAAGCATATATTAGTGTGGATAATGCAGTTGCTTTGTAGACTTTCAGCAGGCTTATTCAATTTCTGTCCCACACATTTTTCTAGTCTGCCAAACACCGCGCTGAACTTGAAGATTCTTGCATTCACTTCTTCGTCAATTGTGGCAGCTTGTGACACAGTGCTACCAGGATAGGTGAATTTGTCGGCAATAGTCTGTGATCATTCATTTTGATATTCGGCTCGGTGTGATGAATCCATGGAGCTGGCTGGTGCATAACAAAAGTCTTCTCCAGGTTGATATTGAGCCCAAAGTTGACACAGGCATACATGAAAGCTGAAATTTTGTGTTGCATTTCTGCCTCTTCTGAGTTGGAATACAGAGCGCAATCAGCAGCAAACGGGCTCTCTGACGGTGTCACTGATAGCTTTGGATTTAGCTTTCAGCCTTCTGAGATTGAACAGCGTTCACCCATAAGGTAGCTGATTTCTATTCCAATGTCGTAGCCTTCGAAGGCATTGGTCGGCATAGGTGAAAACATGAGGCTGAACAGTGTTGGTGCCAGGACACAGCCTTGCTTCACTCCATTGGTAACAGAAAAGGGCCTAGACAATTCGCCAGTTTCCTAGACTCTTGCCAACATACCATCATGAAAAAAAAATAGCCGCAATATTTGGACACACTTGTGTGGACAGCCATATTTTGGCATAATCTTCCACAGTCCTTCTCTGTTGACTGTATCAAATGCCTTGATAAGGTCAATAAAAGTGGAGATCAGCTCAAAGTTCTGTTCCTGACATTTCTCTTTCTTGCAGCGAAAATCATGTCAACAGTTCCTCGTTCTTTTCTAAAACCACATTGACTCTCAGGTAGAAGACATTGATCGAGATGGTTCGTGGGGCGATTGAGAAGAATTCTGGTATCTTCCCTGCAATTGGGAGCAAGGAGATGTATGACAGGTTCGCCTCTGTTGTTGAGAGTTAACCAAGCCCGAGGTGTCCTTAGCACTCCCGTGTATTTTGACCCCAGGGTTGGACAGGTAGATACACTGTTTACTCTGCTGTTGACCTCAAATTGATTAAATATATCTACAAACCCCTCCGAGATTCTAGACCCCCACTAACTACCCTCTCCCTTGGGACAATGAACACTGAGGAATCGTCCGAGACCACACTCAATAACTGTAAAATGAATAAGTCAACATAAACAACGTTTATTCTACCCTAAAGAAAATAGGTAGGAATTGAACACCCTGATAGAATAATTCTATTTACAATAGTAGAGGATAGATTAGAGACAGAGTTCAGAGTCAGAGATGCTACTAGTTTCATCAGTAGGCTGAAATGCAGATTTGATGTAAATGTTCCGTCCAGTCGGTCCGCCACTCACCCGGCTCCCTTCCAGAATGATGACTGGAACCTTTGGAGACCACTCCGTCCCCAGAGCTAAGATCTGGTGTCAGAGGAATTAACCACTTGGACCACACAGGGCTGGATGAACAAATCTACAATGTCACAATGAGTCACTGTTACCAACTCTAAACAGTTCTCAATATACAGCCTGACTGGGAGACCCTCCTTGAGGTGACCCCAGTTGATCTCTCAATGTAACTAGATGTAGCACATGACCAATCTAATGGTCCTGGAATAGAAGCGCTTACCCCTGGTTGGGTAATGAATCATTACTGCAACAAGTTCCACAGAGTCACACGAAATGCACAAATGTTCCTGCAGATGATTTCAATACACTGCACAGTCACTACTATTCAGACTCCCTCGGAGTCAAGGCACACAAGATAATGAAACATGGTTGACCTTGGTGACCGAACATACTGTCAATATTTCTTTGACTCAATTGTCAGATTGCTTGGATAATAACTAATTCTCCTTCAGCACACAATGTTCATCAGGACAAGGATGAGTTGACCTGTATACCTTCACGAGTTCCTGTAAACATAATACGCAAGCTAGTGTGGGTCTAGTCGTGACCGAACACTATTGCCGAATTAGTTACAGCACCTTGATAAGTGCCAATCGATGCCTGGAGTCTCCGACGGTTAGGCGGATAAACATTGACTTGGAATTGATGAGCTCCCAGAGCTGCGCCTACCCCACCTTGGTAAGTCTCTCTGGAGAGAGCATCTCATCATATTTCCGTCACACATCAATATTCTGTATACACCGGCATGATTGCTCATGTAGTCGAACACATTGCTGAAATATAGTATTATTAACAGTTCCTAAATAGAGACAAACCATCTAGTTTCCCACAAGTGCTGCTGCAGGGCTCAAGAATCATGTGGTGAGTATTAGTCATTCATGATGATTCTCCCTCTTGCATGCTGTAGCACAGTCAGGCGTGGTAAGTAGATATAGTGACCATTCGCCATGGAGCACGTAGTGGTTTGCGGCAAACAACTGTAGTAATGGGCTGGTTCTAACAGGTAACACCTGAAAGGAAGAGCGATCGGTGAAAGTATTCGGCTCCAAACATTGGCCCACATGCATCAAATCAATGCCTATTCAACCTTCAGTCATGCTACCTAGTTATTCAACTAAGTAGAGCATCCTCTCTATGTTGATAGAATTAAAGCATGAGTCTCCGTCCAATGTCAGCTGGCCCTTTAGAACAGCCCGTCAAACAGATTAAGAATCAAGAATGGCGAGTCTGATCTAACGTCTCACCTATCCCTGTTCACCTAAAGGTTGTCGCTAAAGTCAATCACTATATTTATTCTAGAGTTAACGAGAACTAAATATCAAGGTACGGAGTCCTTGGACAATAGTTGCCATTCTAGATATTTTATATCCAGATCTAGAGGTTTTTGCCGGCATCTGGATACCGTTTTCTGACGTTTGAATGCTGGATACAATTATAGATACTTTTCATTTGGAGTCGGATATTTTGAATACTTTCTAGATTTTACTTTTCTTTCGGTGTCATTTACCCATTTTATGTTTGGTCTGGACGCGCGTAAATTATGGTAACTGCCATTATTTAAACTTTGAACTGACTTGGGTCAACGCTCAACAATCTGGCAACCCCATGGTAATGAGTAAAACGGCGCATAAATTATAATAACATTATTTGAACTGTGAACACACTGTGCTGCGACTTACTGCTGTAATGCCGACTTTGTGATTCTTTTCACGTGAATTTGGCTGCAACTGGTACAGATAATGCCTCGATAATGGTTGATATCAACCATAGCGTTTATATAAAATTTAAGGAAGATATCCCATCTTTAATCCTCATAAAATGTGCGTGTCATTCCTTGCAGCTAGCATTATCACATGCCTCATCAGAATGTTTACTAAGGAATTTGCAATTCCTTATTGCTGAAACACATAACTGGTTCTCCAAATCATCTGTCAGACAACAGCAATAACAATTTATATAAAGCATTAAATGACAGTTCCCCACCACTGAAAATTCTGTCATATTGCAAAACTAGATGGTTATCAATTCAACCAGCTGTTGAAGTAACTGTGAACCAATGGTTGGAGTTGAAGACGCACTTCGAAATAACAAGACAAAGTGAAAAATGCTACACAGCTGAAATACTATATGGAATGTACAGTGATGAAAAAAATTGGCATTCCTTCTCTTTTTACAACCCATTTTAAGTGAAGTGCAAAAAGTTAATAAACTATTTGAATCTCAAAATGTTGATAAAGTTAAATTACTTGACGACCTCATTTTGCTATTTCACTCAATTGGTAAAAGACTTATATTGCCAACTTGTAAAGCTGACTTGTTCACTTGCACTATAGAGAGCTATTTGGCTCCTAAGCCATACCTAGGATACCAAATCGAATCAAAAATTGATGGTTTAAAAACAAAAGGACTGTTAACAGAAAATGAAGAGAACAACTTAAGAAAGCGCTGTCAAGATTTTCTTGTCTCATTATTCAATCAACTGAAGCAGAGACTTCTTGAAAATTTAGATGTATTGAAAAATATTTCATTCTTTTCTATTAACAACATATCTCAGCCAGTAAAGGACATACCTAAATATTGTCAAGTTATTAAATTTTTAAGGGCTACTGATAATAGTGTGGCGGAAGCAGAATATTAGTTAACCAAAATAAATTTGGTTGACTGGACAAACAAAACAGAAACTGAAGCTTTTGGAGTGAAGTAAGACAATTTAAAGATGCCTCAGGAAACAGTCCATTCTGTAAGCTCTTTGAATATGCGATGTCTGCCATGATACTACCCAATTCAAATGCTGATGCGGAAAGAGATTTCAGTACTGTGAATTATACAAAATGTAAACTAAGAAACAGGATGAAACTTGACCTCTTACATGCTATCTTGACAATAAGATTTGGCCTGATGAGAGCAGGAAAATGCTGTTCAACTTATCAGCTCCCTGATCGTGTATTAAAAGAAATTGGAACAGCTAAAGCATACCAGAGTCATTTTGAATCTGAAGCTTCAACTTCATCATCCAAACTAAGTGCATCTTGTGAGAGTGCATCATCAGTGAAGATGAGGACATGATTCTATAAGTAAGTCACATCCATTTTTTTAAAATGTTGCATATCCGTTACAGGACGTTGCAGTCAACATCAGAATTTTTCAGCTGCTGTTGATGTACTAGGCAAGATTATGCTCAGTAGTTTGCGATTGCTTTCTGAGCGACCGGTTCACATACCCCTTAAATTACCAGCGCGGCTCGAACCGCTGCCGGTTCGGGTGCAGCTGCGTTACTCACGAGAATATACGGGATTACGGCGACAGCCGTAAACTCTTCGCCAGGGAGCGCGGCAGTCACATCAATACATATGTAATTTCTTACTTTCTCAATCTGGATATTTTTCCTAGATACTTTCCAACGAAATCTAGATATTTATGGATGTTGTTTGGGCCATTTCTAGATACTTTTGGTCAAAAAAAAGTGGCAACCCTGCCTTGGACACCATTCTTACATTATACATCCAATAAGAAACATAACAACGATCAATGTTCTACCACTTGGGATATAGTAATAATACATGACCACATAGTGTATGTACCCCATTCAGTTCGCTGGTGGGACATCCGGCCCACTCTGTAGCGAAACTCTTCTTGTTATTCTCTTCCCTAGAGTCAAGAAGTTCTTCTAGTAAAACATGCTCCCTGTCGTGTGTGTAAAGAATGAATGTTGTAGTAGTTACTTGTTCTTCTTTACCACTTTAGTGTCGTCCCTGGAGTGAGGGGAATCAACACCCACATTTGTTTTAATTCAATATCTCTATCCTGGAGATATCCAGCAGACTCCGTCCACAACACTCCCTCAATCTGAAGACACCTTCTTCTCACTCTTACTCACCCCTGGATCATGCCCCCTCTCATTCTTCCCCAACATAACATACTTGACAACTCTAGCTTCAACAAATAAAACTAAGAAATTTATTAAAGCAAAGAGTATATGTAGGAGAAGTGTGTGTGTGTATAAAGTGTAGAATGTGTGACGTCAGTTCTAAAGTGTATATAGACTCAGATCAGTGTTCAGGAGTATAGTCATTCTCATCACTGTGCTGAGAACACACTAGCACCATGTATTACAGACAAGCAACCTCACCAAGGTGATGCTCCTCCGGTCACGTGAAGACTTCCTCCGTTGTCTCTTGAACCACTAGGATGCTTGGACACCCATGACAAACACTGTCTAATGAGAGTCTTCAATCAGCTTCACACTATGAATTTCCTCTGTTATTTAACTGATTGTTAATCAGAAAATTCTAACCCTATTGTCACTGTTACTTGGGAAATCTTAATGGATCTAGTGTCACTGGTTTTAAAGATTCCCCATATTAACACCACACTCTGAATGTTCTAGGTATCAGTATAAATTTTGTATGAATGTTCCTGGTATCAGTAGTGTATATCTACAATGTTCTGACTGTTCCGTGATACAACTATCACTTGCTAAACATAAATCTCATCAGCATGTCCTGCTCAGCAGAAGCCAGGTTCCCGCAAACCAACTTGGGTATAAGCCCAATGTAGCGGCCTCTCAGCAACTTCTGTCTTCAAATTCTGAGCCATCATCTTCTAAAATGTGTTAGCTTCACTGTTGAAAATCATAGCACACATACGTGGACCTGTAAATGAAACCATATGCCTATTCCGGTTGCTAATCGAAACTAGGCAATCACAGACTGGATCTATGTCCGCCGATAAATATCAACCATTTGACACCCTAGTTTCTTTCATTGAGCACAACTCGGAAAACTGCACCGATCTTTCCCACTTCAGAAATCTTGATCGACTAACTCCACTTGTTTACCGCAACGCTTTTATATTGGGCTGGAGTGACGTCACCAACAAGTCTAGACGCCAATCAGTCCAGAGTCTGGTTTTCTCCGCCTGTTTTCGACTGACTGGAATCAATCCGCTGTCCAGTTCACTTTCATCTGGGGAATTCTTTGTCTCATACAACAAAGATCCTGGCTGTCTGTGAGCCAGAGACCTTCTCCCCACATCACAGACTCCATCCGACTTCTAGTCAGACATTCCGTCTATCACTTCAAAGGCCGTCTCCCGCCTTGCAGACAGATGACGCCGTTGTTCGTCTCGAGCAACAATTTGTTAACAAAATGCCGACCGGTGTAGACATTGTAACGCGACGTATTTGTTTCTCGAACAATCCACATCATACAGAAATGCCGACCGTAGGCAGACAGTTTGACGCGACGTATTTTTCTCATTCCATACAACATCAAAGGGTTGCTTGTTTTTGCAGACTAATGTCGGGTCTTGGTTGTCATTGATCGAACATCAAGTTTATTTTCGTGACACTCCCTGCATGTTCAAAGGTTCTCTCCAGTTCTGACCTTCCAAGCGGATTGGCCTTGGCCGTGGCCGAACTTCATGGCTGGCCTGGTTTGCCAGTCCCATACTTCAATAACCTGCACGCCGTCCCCATATCCCATTTGTCCCCGTGCCTCATTCAACCTCCATTTGTTCCTCCATACTTCTCTCACATTAGCACTCACGTACTACATGCAAGTATGAAAAGAATAGGACAGTAAAGAAAAGAATCAAAAACGCATGTTTACATCGCGACGATAACGCATTGTCATATCGCCTCGAACCATTTCGGCGTTCGGTACATCACTCATAGAAGTATTACACAACATGACCTAATATATATATACACATCATAACAAGATCGTATATATTTATCTAGCACCACTGAAGAACTTACCTTCAGCGAATTCCACAGTTCCTTGAAATGAATTCACTATTTAGTTCACACACAAAATAGCTACATCACTTCCTATGGCTAAGCACTAAGTGCTCTATTTCCCTAGCACTTCAGCAATTCACTGTATGAAATCTCCCCTTATCAACTTACCTGTCTAATTCCAACGCTCTGCTAACCTTAATTACTGACTGACATAAATTAGGTTCATGTTACACAATAGTTTACTGTTCCCTATAATAGTACAGCAAACATAGTATATGCAACTACTCACTATACACAATTAATAACATTTGAACACAATATGCCGATATAACGAACTTTCATTTCTAAGCAGTTGACACAACTTCAGCGTTTCACTCAGGCTTGTAGACACTGACCTACACACCGCTTGTGTACCACCCTCGTTTTCAACCGGCTTATCGATCGGTCCCTCATTAGCGATGCAATGTCGACCGCATATTAAATGAGTTCTAAACGATCGCAGTTTATGTTCAATTTACAGCGTTAAATTAATTAATAAAGTAAGTACCTGAATTAGTAAACCGTGTCCAGTCAGCTACAATTACTGTCTGTGCGCCAGCAGGCCGTGAGATTCAACAGTCAGCTGCATCTTGGTTGAGTGTGAGGGATTGCTCAAACTGCCACACAACGCAGTACGTCCTCACACCATGAGAAGACGAAAGTGAATGAGCTGTGACTGCCGCATTTCTCCTACGTGCGTACCAAAGCGCACGAGAAATGAGTGCTTCACGTTGTGTCTCAATTCCACGAGAAATTATTTTCCGCACTGGAAATTCTAGGTTCTAGCTGCACGAGAAATTGGTGCTGTGCTAAGCAACCCTGGTCATCCAAATACAGGTGCTTCTCGAACCTTCCAGATGGAAAATCCTGCTCGACTATCCCAAGTCTATTAATAACATGGAAAGTCCCTGATGACGCGCCGAATAAAGTGGAATCTCGCCCGACGAAGCACAGATGAAGTGCCGTTTCGTCACAGATGCCTCGGTTGTTGTCACAAGATTTACGATTTCCTTTACGTATGCATAGGTCGACAATTGGCGCGTCCTTGAAATCTTGTGGCATGGTCTCGTTCACCCATATGCTTGTAAAGACTTGGTGAAGCTGCTCAAACAGAACCGCTCCACCTGCTGTGTAGGTCTCAGTCGGGATTGAATCAGTACCAGGGGCCTTACCACTGGAAAGTTGATGGATAGCTTTGTTAATTTCCACTATGGTTGGTAAGTCAGCAAGAGTATCAATAGTAGGGACTTGGGGCAGGCAGTTGGTGGTTTCGTCTTTGATGGAAGAGGCTGCATTTAGGATGTTGCTAAAATGCTTTGCCCAGCGTTGGAGGACTTTCTTGTCAGTGACCAATGTTCCCTCATTTGCACTAATGAGGGGAAATATGCCTGGTGATGTAGGGACATAGACCGCTTTTAGCGAATCATGGAAATTTTTTCATATCATGTCTGTCTGAAAGCCTTGAATCTCATCAGCTTTATTGCTCAGCCAGGAGTTTCATATGTGCCTAAGTTTCTTATGCATGACTCTCCGGGTGTTGTTGGGAACATCTTTTTTATGTTGACTTCGGATCGTTCAGAAAATATATAATAATATTAAATAATATAGGCACACCGGAATGAGATTTCTCTAATTGTTACTTCTTTCCATCTGTCTTCTATGAGTGTTAACTATTTTAGAACTAGAATATGCGAGCGTCGTGGGCAAGGAAAGGTAAAATTGGTTGTCTAGTTCTGCTACTATACCAGCGTGCCAACCAATGAATCTATCCGCATTATGAACTTTCTTGGAAACATGAACGTAGCTGCGAAGATTAACTGATTAGTGCCAAAACAAAACGTAGGTTTGCACAAAACATGGTACACAATCAAATTAACAAATAACGTAAATTTCCATTCACTGAGCATTGGCATTTTGGAAGATACCGCGAAACAAAACAAATATCACGATGGCCCCTGTATGACGATATATCGTCAATCTGTCCAAATGTGAGGTCACATTTGGCGATATATTATCCTTTGGCTCTGAATCAGTTAGCGCGATTAAACTGTTTCCCCTGACCGTGGCATGGGGGGTTCGTTCAGTTGGAATTAAATGTTGATTTCTCGTCCTTGACGTTGGGACGTAAATTACAAGTAGGCTACCTCAAAAGTCGGAGAGGATTCATTTCATGGCGAGGGACATTTGGAATAGAGAAAGCTAATCCACATTTAAATATTATTCCAGTGCACTCACTAACATGTAGAAGCACGTGTGAATTCACTCAATGAGTATGCCCAGGAAGATCGAGATGGGCTGAGCATCAATGCAGTGGGTGGAATCTCTTAGGAGGTCAAACTGAAAAAAAAAATCACTTTCATTTTTGTGCTAGGCCAGGCGGATGTAAGGAGAAATAAACAAGCTGATGAGCTTGCTAGGCTAGCCGGACTGCTGTAGAAAACAAACGAGCAATGGACCGGACTAATATATGGGGTGCCCTTAGAGATGCAGGAAAGTTAAACTTATGAAATGATTACTCTGGCCCTGCAACCTTGACCAGTCTGCAAGACCATCAAGTCAAAATGGGTGAAACCCTACAACAGCGCTATGTAAAGTGTCAAACCATCCAACACAGAACCGACGGTGCCGTCAACCGCTGCACTCTCTGAGGGAGAGACTGAGGAGGGGATCCGTGCTCTTATGAAGTGAATGGTTCGATGTGCAGTGAAACCTAACTAACTAACTAACTAACTAACTAACTAACTAACTAGCTAACTAGCTAACTAACTAACTAACTAACTAACTAACTAACTAACTGGCTAACTGGCTGTCTGACTGACTGACTGACTAACAACTAACAATTGTGATAATTCGCTCTGAGCAGAACACAACAGAACAGAGTGTCGGTCAATACTTACGAATTTATTACTAATATTATTTCCTCTTTCTAAGAAGCCATGGAGTATGGGAAATTTCGGAAATCGGTGTTCCACATTAAAAATCTTGGTTGAGTGTGAGGGATTGCTCAAACTGCCACACAACGCAGTACGTCCTCACACCTGTTGTTAGAGGACAACAATGATATTAACCATAATGATTATGACGACTTTGGCAATGACAACTTCCTTTGCCAAAAAAAAAAATGATGCAGGGATGTCAAGAGCCTAGAACAAACTGTTGGATTTATTAGAGTTATTAACGTCTAGGTTCGAGCTCTAGCGAGGAAGAAGAGCATGGCTGAAATGGTGTGGTAATGATGATAGTGGCAGCGATGAAAAAATATTTGGCGATATGTTCTTTATAAGGCGATACCAGAACTCTTCTGCTGTAGAAAGCGAAAGTGGTATGGACAAACAGCGGCCGTTCAGAAAATCAGAAGTGTGATCAATCTCGTTGGTATCGACGGTTAACCGCTTTTAAAGAGTTTTTGGGATGGAAGGTATCTGGTAATTATCTCAGCACTTCTACACGAATGGCCGTTGGTTTGATTTGTAGATGTGAAGCTGAAGGAAATGTGTTGAATTCTCCATACTCGCAGAGACCAGGCAGATAACATTGAATATTTGATTGATTGAAGAAGTTGATTCATGAAGTTACTTTAGTAACGGAACGGCAGCAGAATGGAAGAGATCGCAATGGAAGCTCAAACTGTTTCAGTTAGCGGTACAGTATAATATTGAGTATTATATTATTTACAGGATGGTTAGTTGGTTGGTGCATCCTCTAATAGATGGAGTTTTAACTTTTGTGTCCAATGCATTCACGTTCAGTTTGCTGAGCCCCAAAGGGCTTACACATAAGGAGAGCCCTACGAATAAACAAAGCGTTTATTCGTAGGGCCCTGCGAATAAACGCCTTGTTTATTCGCAGGGCCCTATGAATCGATACTTTATACTTAGTTGAAGTATGGCTGTTTAAATATCAGGCGAGTTTAAGAATTGTTAACTTGCGTTTCTGTACACTTACTGTTTACAGGCATCCATCTTTGTTTACGTTACCGACCTACTATTTCCTACTATTTATGTCCTAATAATTCTGGTCCAAGCTGACAGTAATATGCGTCACCTCAGAGAGACATGATTAGGGTCGTTAGGCAATACAAACACCAGGCTTTCGACTGACTGGCCTCATAAATTAACAAATAAACAAGGAAATGCTACGCATATAAAGTGCAGGAAAACCTGGTATATGTGAAGCGGGTTGAAAAGAGAGAAGAGAGAGATAGATAATGAAGGTAGTGTGCGAGACAGAGATATGTGAGATATGAGAAAGATGTGTTGAAAGACATAAAAAAAGTGATAAAGACAAGAAAGAGAGAGGGGGGAGGGAGAAGAAGAGAGAGAGAGAGATGTCTGTATGCCTCTCTATATGTCCGCCTGTCTGTATGCCTCTCTATTTGTCCACCTGTCTGGATGTCTCTCTACATGCCCGCCTGTCTGGATGTCTCTCTGTCTTTGTCTGTCTGTCCGTCCGTCTGACAGCCTGCGTGATTTCTTGTTCTCTATCAGTCTACTTGTATCTGTCCATTTGTATATATGTCTATCTGAATCTCTGTCTAACAAACTGTCTGTCTTTCCATATGCATATGTATGTCTGGTTGACTCTCTGTGTGTATGTATGCGTGTGTCTGACTCTCTATCTGTCTGCCAGTTTATATATCAGTTGTTTATTTGTCTGTATCTCTGACTGCCCCCTCTCTCTCTCTCTCTCTCTCTCTCTCTCTCTCTCTCTCTCTCTCTCTCTCTCTCTCTCTCTCTCTCTCTCTCTCTCTCTCTCTCTCTCTCTCTCTCTCTCTCTCTCTCTCTCTCTCTCTGTGTCTCTCTCTCTCTCTCGGTCGCTCGGCCGGTCAACCTGCCTGTTCAGAGTATTGCAGGGAGAGGTTGAAAGAGATGTATGAATTGGCATGGTGGAACACAGATGATCGATGAGCGAGTGTCAGGTTGGATCTAGCTACCCATCTACCTGCGTACCTACTCATCCACCTACCTGCCTAGCTACCCACATACCTGCTTACTTAACTACCTACCTGTCCACCTACCCACATATCTGCCTCTCTAACGATCTAATTGTCTAACAACCCACCTACCTGCCTACTTAACCACTTTCGTGTCTATGAATATGAAAACTATGAATATTACAAAGAATTATCGCCGAAGCAACAGAGTACATGCTTTGTGCTCGATACTTTTGACAACAGCCAGCGGGGAGAGAATTAAGCGGAGGAGAAGAGGTAGGGGGAGAGGGGGGAAGGAAAAGGAAGAAGAGGACTGGAGCCAGAAGGGGTAGAAGGAAAACGGATCGTTTGGGACTCAAAAATGTGTGGGTTGGGTATTGGAATTGCCGTAGTGCAAAGCAACGAGGACCAATACTGGAGAAACTGGTACTAACTAAATTACACTCACTTTAAACAACACAATAATTCTAAATACCCAAAGAGATGAAGGATTGACTTTCACCCAATGAATTGCTGAAAAATTAAAAAAAAAAAAACATTGTCAGGCAAGGAAACGAACGACTGACATTTGACTTTCATCCAATTAATTGCTGAACAATTTAAAAAAAAAAAATGTCCGGCAAGGAAACGAACCTTGAGCTCCCGCCCATCAGGCGGGCGCACTATCAACTATGCGACTGACGACACGTTTTCCAATCAACGAAAATGTATGTAAAATGCAGTAATTGGCATGGGGAACACAGATGATCGACGAGCAAGTGTCGGGTTGGATCTAGCTACCCATCTACCTACTCTTCCAACTACCTGCCTAGCTACCCACATACCTGCTTACTTAACTACCTACCTGTTTACCTACCAACATATCTACCTATCTAACCATCTATTTGTCTAACAACCCATCTACCCCAACCTACGAATAGACGCTTTGTTTATTCGTAGGGCCCTACGAATAGACACTTTGTCTATTCGTAGGGCTCTACAAATAGACACTTCGTACACATAATGATCATCTAGCCACTTTAGTGACTTTAGTAACATTTTTTGAATTGATTTTTAATTATGACACTTGCTTAGTTGGATACCTCTTGAAAAAAAAACAACAACAAACAAACAAATCCAACGGTACCTTATTCAAATGTGTAGGTCAATTCTAAGCAGAGATATGAATGTTTGTGTGTCAGTTTATCATTTAATAATTTAATATGAACAAAGAGCAAAATACGATTTTGACCGTTTAACGAAGTATGACCTACCTACATACTCACACTGTTGGTAACAAAAGTGCCAATAATTAATCGTTAATTTATTTAATGATTAATGTTTTTTAATGATTAATCGAAAACTTTTCTCCCATCACTTATACAAATGAACTGGATGTCAAAAAATTTTCGGACATTTTAAACATAGTGCTGCAAACACAACTGAATTGCAAAATTGTACTGAGTCACCATTGTGTAAGCTGCAACAAGATGTACCAACAAGATGGAACAGTATTTTTATTATGTTACAGTCTTCTACAGGTCAGAGAAGCATTAACTGTCTACATGTCAGATAAAAAGAAGCAATACAAAGGTCCAAAACTGTCAGATTCAGATTGGGAGAAGATTTCGAAATATGTCAAAGTTTGGACTTATTCTGTCAGATCATGGTCCTGCTTGGTGGTCAAGATTATGTTTCATGTAACTGTGTATTGCCACTGCTATCATCGTTGACAAAGCATATGACTGTACACGATGATGATCCGGGCTACATAGCTAAATTTAAGGCAGCACCTATTAATGACTTCAGTGAACGTATAGCTAGATGACAAGTATTGAAATACTACAGATTGCAACAGCACTTGATCCACACTACAAATACCTAAAGTGTTTGTCAAAAGATGCAAGAGAACGTACTTGGTCACCTATTGAACAACAAATAGCAGTTCATGTTCAAGATGAGCAGATGGAGACTGCTGCAACGAATGATACTGACATTGACAATGAAACTATATGTAACCAAATGAAGAAAGTATTAAGCTAATTGAGTCTGAAATGGAGAAGAAAGTTGCTGAATCGGTTGACCCTTTACAATGGTGGAAACTTAATAACATCGATATCCAAAATTGACATTCTTTGCCAAGACCATTCTGTGCATACCGGCTACCTCAGTTCCATGTGAACGATTGTTCAGCTCTGCTAGTTATATTGTTAATAAGACGCGCTTGTCACTTAAACCAAATATTGTCAACATACTCGTCTGTTTGCCGGTCTCCCTGGTCGAGGGGTTAGCAGCTTTCTCCGTAACCCCGAATACTCTCGTGGTTGACGTGAGCGCACGAGAATTGGAAGCGGTTCGAGTCGCGCCAGTGACTTATGAGAGTATGGAGCCGGTCGCTCAGAAAGTCGTGGCGTGCTGATGAGCGTAATCTAGCCTAGGAATCAACATACAGCTGAAAGATGCTGATGTTGACCGCAATATCCTGAAACAGGATGGAAACGCGGAAAAAAAATACTCGTCTGTTTGCATAGTTGGTTATTAGATGACATATGAACAAGACAATCCAGTGTTATTTCGAATTTTGACAAATACGACTATAATGTGAATTATGTGACTATAAATGTTTTGCTTTAATCAAAATTAATGATTAATTAATTGTTAATTTTTCAAAAGTTAACTATTAAATTGAAATTAATCGGTCACAACCCTAATACACGCACACACACACACACACCATGCTGTGATGACATCTGACCGCACGCTTCGGTGGCAGCATGCACAAACACACACACCCACGCCCCCCCCCCCCCCTCTCTCTCTCTCTCTCTCTCTCTCTCTCTCTCTCTCTCTCTCTCTCTCTCTCTCTCTCTCTCTCTCTCTCTCTCTCAGTTCCTGTTACTTCCAATCATGATTTATTTCTCAAACTTCTAGTTTTAGTTTATTTTATTTATTTAATTAAGATGTTCAGATTACTTACTTGTGGATTGACATTTTTAGATAAGTATTCTTGTTTTCTGTTGTTTGTTCTTTGAGAAAACTGGTCAAAACATTTGCTTTTATGTCAATGTATCGCTTTCTCTTGTCAGGCTCCCTAGACACTGTTTTGTGTTCATTCATTTAGGGTAGTAGAGGTATGATAAAGGCAGCCTGTCATGAATGTAAGTATTATGCCAAGTGTAGAAGACCTCAAAGTTGTATTATCATCTACACTCTAGTGTATAGAGGAGTGATCAAATTGAAAGAAAGAAGACTCCTCTGCATTGACAGACTCTAGATGTTGTTAGTCAACAGATCATCCTCATTGCACATCAGACCATTCATATAGATCTAGATGTTGTTAGTTAGTTAGTCAACAGACCATCCTCATTGCACATCAGACCATTCATATAGATCTAGATGTTGTTAGTTAGTTAGTCAACAGACCATCCTCATTGCACATCAGACCATTCATATAGATCTAGATGCTGTTAGCCCAGTTCAGCCCTCAGCACCAGAGTATCTTTTACATAACAAATATAGTTCAAACCTCAGGAAAAGCTGTTAATGTCTCTAACAGTAAATAAGTTACTCTGTCAGTTCCTGAAACAACTACAACATTTCTTTTCTTTGTAACGATGGCTTTAAGTTACTAAAAGAAGACAACTCCCATCATTTGGATAAAAAAATCAACTAATATGGCTCTGTGACTGCCTCTGTCTCATTACGTGGCCACTAGTTATTTCTGCTGGAAAGTGCAGGTGCAATATGACATCCCCGCTCGCATGCCATTCTGTCATACACAATATGGGCTTGACACTATACCCCCGGAGTCTTAGTGGCATGTCAAAGAGTTACTTTATTTCACAATTCCTGAGTAATAATAATCTTCTTTATTTTCCAGAAGATATTGTGGATTCAGGAAGAGCATCTGAAGGTTCAGCTGAACAGAAGCAACACACCACTTTAGTCACTTTAGCAACAGAAAGTCTGTCTCACATAACAACAGCAACGGGTTATGAACAAAATTATTCTTGTGATACTGTGTGCTCCCAGACAGCTACCCAGGGGAGTAACATGATCTCTAATGGAAACCACTCATCTTTGACAGATTCTGAGCCAAAGACTCCAGATGTTAATACAGGCAGCACTGGCAGCTACATAACTCAACAAGCCTACAGTTGCAGATCATTGCTGTGAATCTGTCTCTCATCTTCAAGAAATCAGGGAGTTCACAGACATGCAGTCTGCATTTGTATCTGAAGGACATGATGATACTACTAGCATGGAGGTTGAGCAAGTGTTTAATCAGGAGGCTGAGAGAGGACTGCATCAAGAAGCTGAGCAAATCTTACATCAGGAGGCTGAGCAAGAATTGCATCAAGAGGGAGAGCGAGAATTGCATCAAGAGGGTGAGCGAGGATTGCATCATGAGGGTGAGCGAGGATTACATCTAGAAGCAGAGCAAATTCTACATCAGAAGGTTGAGCTTGGGCTGAATCAGGATGCTGAATGGTCTGAAGTTCACGATACTGCTACTGCAGCTGGGATATCAGAAACCAAGGTTTGCTCTTTGTATGTTCTTTTCTCAGACTTCCAAGTCTAGTATAGATCTTCCTGCATGCAGTTTGTTTCCATGATCTCAGGCTCCAGTGAGTCTTTAATTGTTGCTTTTCCAGATTTGTCTACACATTGTTCATCTTCTTCCTGTTCACCATCTAGATCTCATTTGTTAGCAGATTTATCATTTGTTAACAGCGTTGATATCATTGCACTCCTGGGAAACCTTTGTTGATCTGCCACATTGTTTCCTAATTATTCCTCAGGAGGATAGGATTAGGATATATGCTGTGTCATAGCTCATGAGATGTAGTCTTTTCTGCAATTCTTGCCTGGAGAAAGGCCAAGCACCCTCTGGGCATTGGCTTGGAGTCTGTTGACAATGAAATACCTACAATCTATGGAGAAAACATGGCCAACCCTGGATCTCATCCCTGTCAGCCTGTGTCTGCTGTGCTAAATAAATAATTGTGAGTGAATCCACAAAAACAAGAAGTAGAATCAGTAAGCTTTACTAGAACACTATCACAAGTGACAAAATGGACATTGCAGCTAAAGCTTTCATCAGCACACAGAAAACAAACATACATTGATACATCTACTTGTAAAACTCAACATGAAAATATATTTACAACAGTTACTCATCTGTTTCCTTGTTGTGGACTTGACATGTCTGCAGCTCAAGTGATGAATCTGGATGCTGAACCAGAACCAGTAATCCATGGGGAAATGTGGATTGAGGGTGAAAGGTCAATCATGCCTCCCCTGGAATAACAATATCAACATGAGAGGAGGGTGGGGGTTGGGGGCGTCCAGGTGAGCAAACAGTACACATGACACATCTACACATGAGCTTGACCAAAAAGCATGGACTGTAGGGAAATGCAAACAATTAAAAACAACAGGGAACAGTTTTAGATTATTCTCTAGGGAGTCAAATTAAATGGAGTATGTGGGTGGGACCAAAATATGGACATTTGAAACAAAACTATAAAAGAGCAGTTACAAAATTTTGTTTATTGTGATATATAAATAATTAATCTCAATATCAGTAAATAATTATGACCTGGCTACATCCTAATATGTATCTCCACAAATAAAATTCAATTACCACATCTTGCTGGCTTCTGAACTTGGGCACTGGAAGCAATACGATCCCCATAGATATGGTACCGGCTTGGGAGAGGAAGTCTCTACATCAACCACACCCCAATAGATGTAAACCCCTTTCAGGGCTCAGACACCCTCAATGCCAGTGCACCCACCAGATTATGAGATAAAACTCAATCTTCCAGACGATTCATAACCAACCCACCTAGTGTCTAGGCTGGCTAAGTCCTATAAGTGATTTGGAAAACAATATCCTTCCTGAATTGAGGTTTAAACTCAGGTTCCTGAGCTAGGCAAACCAGTGCATTCATTAGCCAACATGAATCCAGATTGCATTTACGATTTTCTCATGTCCTACTTCAAGGTTGCATGTATGGTAATGTCTTCAAGTTGTGTGTTTCATGGAGGTTTGTTCAGCTTCAAGGTGCATTTATGATATTCTCATGACCTACTTCAAGGTTGAATGTATGGTGATGTCTTCAAGTTGTGTGTTTCATGGAGGTTTGTTCAGCTTCAAGGTGCATTTATGATATTCTCATGACCTACTTCAAGGTTGAATGTATGGTGATGTCTTCAAGTTGTGTGTTTCATGGGGGTTTGTTCAGCTTCAAGGTGCATTTATGATATTCTCATGACCTACTTCAAGGTTGAATTTATGGTGATGTCTTCAAGTTGTGTGTTTCATGGAGGTTTGTTCAGCTTCAAGGTGCATTTATGATATTCTCATGACCTACTTCAAGGTTGAATGTATGGTGATGTCTTCAAGTTGTGTGTTTCATGGAGGTTTGTTCAGCTTCAAGGTGCATTTATGATATTCTCATGACCTACTTCAAGGTTGCATGTATGGTGATGTCTTCAAGTTGTGTGTTTCATGGAGGTTTGTTCAGCTTCAAGGTGCATTTATGATATTCTCATGACCTACTTCAAGGTTGAATGTATGGTGATGTCTTCAAGTTGTGTGTTTCTTGGGGGTTTGTTCAGCTTCAAGGTGCATTTATGATATTCTCATGACCTACTTCAAGGTTGAATGTATGGTGATGTCTTCAAGTTGTGTGTTTCATGGAGGTTTGTTCATCTTCAAGGTGCATTTATGATATTCTCATGACCTACTTCAAGGTTGAATGTATGGTGATGTCTTCAAGTTGTGTGTTTCATGGGGGTTTGTTCAGCTTCAAGGTGCATTTATGATATTCTCATGACCTACTTCAAGGTTGAATGTATGGTGATGTCTTCAAGTTGTGTGTTTCATGGAGGTTTGTTCAGCTTCAAGGTGCATTTATGATATTCTCATGACCTACTTCAAGGTTGAATGTATGGTGATGTCTTCAAGTTGTGTGTTTCATGGGGGTTTGTTCAGCTTCAAGGTGCATTTATGATATTCTCATGACCTACTTCAAGGTTGAATGTATGGTGATGTCTTCAAGTTGTGTGTTTCATGAAGGTTTGTTCAGCTTCAAGGTGCATTTATGATATTCTCATGACCTACTTCAAGGTTGAATGTATGGTGATGTCTTCAAGTTGTGTGTTTCATGGAGGTTTGTTCAGCTTCAAGGTGCATTTATGATATTCTCATGACCTACTTCAAGGTTGAATGTATGGTGATGTTTTCAAGTTTTGTGTATCGTGGGGGTTTGTTCAGCTTCAAGGTGCATGTATGGTGATGTCATGTCCTACTACTCCACGGTGGCATGTGTGATACTATCATGTCCTGCTTCTAGTTTCATGTGTGATGATGTTTTGTCCCACTTCAGTGTCACATATGTGATATGTCCTTTGTCAAGATTGCATATATTGCATAAAATGTTTTACATCCAAATTGTGTGTATGGATATGTATGGCTTAATTAAAGGATGTTGCATTGTAACATTTTTGTTTTCTATATCAAGGATGTTGCATTATGAAAATATGTCATCTATCAAAGATGTTACACGTATGAAAGAGGGTTTAGATCTTATTGCTTGTTAGGTGTTAGGTACTAGCGTGTGACATATAAGATGTTAGGTTTACCACAAGGATGTGACATATAAGATTTTAGGTTTTCCACGAGGATGTGACATATAAGATGTTAGGTTTACCACAAGGATGTGACATATAAGATTTTAGGTTTACCACGAGGATGTGACATATAAGATGTTAGGTTTACCACGAGGAGGTGACATATAAAATGTTAGGTTCTTTTTCAAGGATGTCACAAATGAGATGCCAGGTTTACCACAAGGATGTGACATATAAGATGTTAGATCCTACTACAAGGATGTGACATATAAGATGTTAGATCCTACTACAATAGATGTCATATCTAAGATGTTAAGTCCTACTACAATGGATGTCACATCTAAGATGTTAGTTCCTACTACAATGGATGTCACATCTAAGATGTTAGGTCCTACTATAATGGATGTCATGTCTAAGATGTTAAGTCCTACTACAACAGTTGTCACATCTAAGATGTTAGGTCCTACAACAATGGATGTCACATCTAAGATGTTAGTTCCTACTACAATGGATGTCACATCTAAGATGTTAGGTTCTACTATAATGGATGTCACGTCTAAGATGTTAGTTCCTACTATAATGGATGTCATATCTAAGATGTTAAGTCCTACTGCAACAATTGTCACATCTAAGATGTTACATCCTACAACAGTGGATGTCACATCTAAGATGTTAGGTACTACTACAATGGATGTCACATCTAAGATGTTAGGTCCTACTACAATGGTTGTCACATCTAAGATGTTAGGTACTACTACAATGGATGTCACATCTAAGATGTTAGTTTCTACTACAATGGTTGTCACATCTAAGATGTTAGGTACTACTACAATGGATGTCACATCTAAGATGTTAGTTCCTACTACAATGGTTGTCACATCTAAGATGTTAGGCACTACTACAATGGATGTCACATCTAAGATGTTAGGTACTACTGCAATGGATGTCACATCTAAGATGTTAGGTACTACTACAATGGATGTCACATCTAAGATGTTAGGTCCTGCTACAATTTATATCACATACAAGATGTTAGGTCTATTGCAAGTGCAGTTCCTGCTGCCGTGTATGTAGATTGGGAACAGTCAAGGCTTAAATAGACGAACAGGCAGGAAACAACTGTGAAAATGGGATGCCCTGACTCACAAGTTGAAACATTTCACAGTAATTCATGTGTGGAATGTGTTGTTTCTGTCTTTCATTTTCAGCCAAAGTTTGACTACACTGCAATCATTGGACCTGTTTTGCCCAGCAGTCACCAGCTACAGTCTCATGGTGTCTGTACAGATGCTTCTGAAGATGATACTGATGAGGTCATCATGGAACCTCCTTGTGATCCACAAATACCAAATGTGTCATCTGCAGATGACTTCAGGTAGCCTGCATCTTTGTAATAATAGTAATTGTCTCATTAGTTTATACCTCTTAACCACATTCATAGGATGTTCTGTGATTATTAGTTGTAGTTGTTTCATGGAACAAACCCCCAAATAATAATCATAGAACAACTACAACTAATACTCATGGAACAACTGCAACTAATAATAGAACAGCTGCAACTAATAGTTAAGGAACAACTACAACTAATAATCATAGAACAACTACAACTAATAATCATAGAACAACTACAACTAATAATCATAGAACAACTACAACTAATAATCATTGTAGTTGTGTTATGATTATTTGATGTGGTTATAGTTGTGTCATGATTATTAATTGTAGTTATTACATGATGGTCTTTGCATTGATGTAAGTTGTGATCCACTACTGACAAGACTAGTTGTTAGTAGCCTGTAAGTGTTGATTTGTTCTTCAGATAATAGACTGATTGATTGACTGATTTAACAATTGACATCCTAGCACACTGGCAAACCCGAAGGTGCTCTATCTCTCACAACAAATGTAAGGTGTAGATGCTGATCTTCCAACAAATGTAAGGTGTAGATGCTGATCTTTTCAGTAGAACACAGGTTGTAGCTACTGATAATTTGCTTACATTAGGGTCAGTAAACTAGAGCAGACCAAGACCCCACTGATAGAGTAAGTGTTGGTCCTATAGTGTTTAATACTATTTTTCAGCCCCAGACTTGTTCGAACTTGCGCTTTCGCTGTGCCTAGTAACACTATGTCAGTGCGCCTCTTGAATTTTTCAAAACATCCTCTGCTGGCTTTAAATCACTAAGTATGCTAGCACTCATTCCAGGCATTTTAACGTAACCCTTTACCAGGCAAAGCGTCCGAACCCCATAACGAGCAAATCTGACTACGTCCGAGCTACTACTAGCATTGTAAAAACGCGATCGCGGGGCTTTCGGAGATTTCCGATTGTCTACTTTGGGTATCCCCGATAGCTTGACAACGTGGCCGCCATTTTCAAGCGTGTACTATGAATTTGAACGGATTTTGTTTATAGTTTTCGGGGTTTTTACGCTTAGTTTTTCAAAACGGATTTTGACGATTCTTCAAGTGATAGTGGAGATTTTGCTGGGTTCAATTTAAGTGACATTTACGTGCACAAATTTGACTGAATCAGAGCTAGATATCAGTGATTAGCGTTACTTTGCATTAGCAGTCGTGAGTCAGACTTTAAAGAAAGTGATTCTGATTCTGAAAATGTGTTTGTAAATTGCCATATAAATGACTGACAATCACAAACAATATGTTGTATTTTGTAAATATTTGTGTTCATGTGTGGATTACCGGGAACATTCATGTAAGTAAAATACTCTGCATGCTTTTTACTTCATTTTGTTTTTTATTTAAGTAAAATCGGTTGACTAACACCTTTTATGTGATGATTTTACTAACGTAACCCGAAATTTTACCGAACCTCAAAATTCTTCTTGCCCGTTCAGGGCTACAAAACAGGACAAACGTCTGCCCTGTAAAGGGTTAATGAGATCGGCATACAAAAGTCTGGCCTTTTCACATATTGCCTCCGAAACAGAATCACCATCTTACTGTTTTTGATTTATCCAAATTAATAATAACTGTTTGACATCTTCAATTGTTTGCAATCTCTGTTTCATTAGCATATTCACGCCTTTTGCTACATTAGTCTCCTTTATTGCTTCCTTTCTCGCCACAGTGGAACTTATCATGGATGGTGACTTCCCGTATATGTGGCCGATTTCAGCAATCTTAATGCCGCTCTCGTATTTTTCAGTGATTTCCTTCAACTCGATCATGTTCATTTCCTTCTTCTTCGAAGGGCTGCTGGCTCTGGAAACTTTCTTTGCTTCCTATGATGAAGCTAACAGTAAAAGGTTAATTTATTTGCAAGTGATGCTCACACAATGAGAAACAACGCCAAACTGAGCAGAACGTTTGGGTCCTCTTTGTTTTTTGCAAAATTAGCAGTGAGGTCCCGTGGGCACACTGACAAAATCTGAGGTAACCGTCGAAAACCGAGACAAATTGTTCACGGAAATAAATGACAAAATCAATGAAAACCGAGGTTTTACTGTATATGAATAGATCTATCGTTTCACAAGGTCAAATCCAGTATCACCCGTGATTACCCGTTTACAACAAGCAGACAAAAGCAGAATACTTTCATGAATGGGAGCCGCAGTGGCTAGCTATGTTTGCCTGCCAGGCCAGGTTGTCTTGTGTTTGAATCCTTATCAAGGCAGATTCACTTAAAATTGACCTTGACATCTAAATCGACTCGGCATAAAATGTGCAGTAGGAAATATCCTGGAGAATACAGGCATGGTATTGCCCACATCCCCCATCGAGTGCCGATTGGTCCATACAAATATGGGGCTAGCACCATGTGCCCACATACACCAACCAGGGCGTGTAAAAGGGTCCTTTAATTTGCTTATAATACATTAGGGAGCCATGTTAGAGCAGTGACTAACACATTAGCTTGTCAGCCCAGCGGTCATGTGCTCCAATCCCCCTCAAGGTGATACAGTTTTTTCATTGACGTAGCCTAAACTGGATGCCAGGAAATCTCCTGGAAAGTCAAGGCGACAGCAGGATATTGACTACATCATCCAGCGAGTGCTGATTGGTCTAAAATTGTGGGCTAGAACCATTTACCCATTATGCTGAATGGTGTGAACAGGGGTCCCTTACTGTACTTGTTATAGTAGATTACAGCTGATAGATGTGCGTCATGCTTCTGTTGCAGGTATAATCTGACATTGGGCAGTGTTCCTAGACTTGCGTCCAGCACCAGTTTGGAGTTCCAGCAGGTGGATGAGAACTTCCTCCGTGGTTGTAAATGGTACATGTCTTTGTCAGGGGCTGTTCTTGTTTCTTTCTTCTTTTATATTCTGTTTGTAAATGGTACATGTCTTTGTCAGGGACTGTTCTTGTTTCTTTCTTCTTTTATATTTCTGTTTGTAAATGGTACATGTCTTTGTCAGGGACTGTTCTTGTTTCTTTCTTCTTTTATATTCTGTTTGTAAATGGTACATGTCTTTGTCAGGGGCTGTTCTTGTTTATTTATATTTTTTTTCATTCAGACTTTTTGCAAATGGTAAATATGTGTTTGTTTGTGTCCTACATTCTTCATGGTTTATAGTAAACTTTATCTTTGTCAGTTGATTTTATCTCTTCACTGGCAATTGTTGTTTTGTGATTTGTCAGCTTATTTATGTTGATCAATAAGAAATATATTTATTTTTAAAAGCCATGAACTCTTATCTGTGCTTTATTATGGTCATAGAACACATTTACTAAATAAGCTACTTATTTTATAATATAACCATGAAGCATGCAGACAGTTTACAACATGCAGTAAAGAAAACTGATTAATTCACAAGATGTTCAGTTTAGTTTAGTCGACTGATCAACATCACTGGCACACGGGTGTAACCCATAAGTGCTCCGTTCTACTCCTAACTGAAGCCTGAGTCCAGAGAATCTCAGCTCAGTGCATGAACTCTGTAGCACTAGCGAGGATCCTGAAATACTTTAGAGTAGATTTTTAACTCAAAATTTGCCCGGGCATTGCCGTTAGGCTACTCTTTTTCAATTTCCAACTGCCAAAGGATTTTTACGTGCGCAACAATACACACGGGCGTCCGATCTCACTACCCAGAGACCAGGGGACATTTTGTTACTAGAAGTCCACGTAAAAAAAATTCCGGCCCTCACCGAGGCTTAAACCCAGGACCTCCAGCACTCGAGGTGGACACCATACCCCAAAACCACTCAGCCCCCCATAACAAGGTGTTCATGTTCAGTGATAAGTGTGTTTAAACCTGTGATTGTCTTGGAATATTCCCACAACACATACCACTCTTTAATTTGCCACACCTTTAAAAATATTCCCACAACACATACCACTCTTTAATTTGCCACACCTTTAAAAATATTCCCACAACACATACCACTCTTTAATTTGCCACACCTTTAAAAATATTCCCACAACACATACCACTCTTTAATTTGCTACACCTTTAAAAATATTCCCGCAATGTGTTGCAACTTTGTGTGAAGTGCTGCACCTTTGAAATATTCTAACAACACCAGCACCCTTGCATGATGTGTCATACACTTTGAATATTCCCACAATGTGTGCCAACCTCATGTGAAGTGCCACACCTTTGGAATATTCTCACAATATTTGCCACCCTCATATACAGTGCCAAACCTTTGGAATATTCCCACAATATTTGCCACCCTCATATACAGTGCCACACCTTTGGAATATTCCAACAATGTGTGCCAACGTCGTGTGAAGTGCCACATCTTTGGAATATTCTCACAATATTTGCCACCCTCATATACAGTGCCACACCTTTGGAATATTCCCACAATGTTTGACATCCTCGTGTGAAGTGCCACACCTTTGGAATATTCCCACAACTCATTGCCATATTGGCTTTATGTGCTACACTGTTTCATAACCACTTCTGTGGCTGTTACCTGGGGTTCAGAATTAACTCGCGGCTCAAGTTGAGGTACAGCACTGACTCAACACTGCGCAAATAGAGAACTGGGTCATGTTGTCAGACCTGTACTTTTGCTCTTCACATCATTATGTGTAAATGATGTCATACTGTCATTGTTGTAACCAGGTCACCAGATGGCAGCTGTGTGCTAACAAACAGCAACGACAACTGCCTGCGAATATTTAATTCATGTAATGAGACCGGTACAAACAATATCACAGACAATAAACAGTTGGTAAGTGTTGATCCTGTCGTTGATTTCTGTCTGTGACAAATAAAGAAAGGCAAAGAACATCTTAAAATAGAAAACAGGGAAAGAGAAACATAAAAAGATGATAGAATAAAGGAAATGGCAGTAGTAATGATAAATGTTGTTTAATGACATGTTTATTTGTTCAGTAGTTGCTCTCAAGTTTTTAGTAGCTAGAATGCCCAACAAGGGTGAGTGAGATTCATGATAAATTATGAGGCTATTAATTGTGTGGGAATAGTAAGCCTTTTACATCTTTGGATACTTACTTGTTCTGGGAGTGTTTAGCAGTGATTATACAACATGTATCGTTGCATAGAATGATCAACATGACATCAACAGCCTTTATTGTCTCACACACAGGTTGGACAAATATCCTTCCATAGAACCTTAGACCATTGTTTTTTTCTAATCCATGGCTGACATTATTTCCTGTGGTGATCTGAATTCTGAAGTGGGGTGACTGGAATTCTAAGTATAAGTGATGGCAGTTGTGAAGCAGGGGGACTTTAATTCACTGTGAAGGTGGAATTAATTACAAGTGAAAGTGACATTAGCTATAAGTTAAAGTGGATATAAACTGAGTGCAATGACATTAATTGAGAATGACAGGCAACTGATAGCTGTTTGAGAGTGACATGAATTCTTAACATCAGTGGGAGTTCATTATTTCCAAATGTCAAGGTAGTTGCATAGATGCTGATGCTGTGTGAAATGTGAGGTCTTCACATATTTTAGGCCACTGGCTGGAAGAGAAAGAACACACGTATGTCATAATTGTGATGAGCTCACAAAGTTAGATGAAGAAAGGTGAAGACGGGCATACTTCAGACAGAGTGGCACACAGTCCATTTAACAATCAAATATAGAGAGCAGCTGTTGGATTTTTCCCCCCAGGACATGCTGGTGTGGTGGGAAGAGAGAAGGCGGACAGATTGGCTGGGTCTGCATCTAGTGTGCATATAGTGCAGAAGAATGGGTAGGTCTTCATGGCTTGGAGAGTTGTGCTGAAGGGAGTGATCTGTGGAAAGGCCAGACGGCCATATAATCAGACTGCTACTGGTGCCTTTAGTATTGGGTCTCTTTGCTGGCTGTTGCAGATGAGGATGGAGCATGTTTGGAAATGTTCCAAGTGCTGTGATATCAGTGTTTAGCTTAACTCATATTCTCAGCCTCAGCGTAATGAGGTGGGGGTGTCCAGTTCCCTTTGTCATCTCCTTTCTTTCCCGGACAGCTCTACAAATTGTCTGAAACCCTTTTAAATGAGGCTGGATGAAGCCCGGAGCTGTACTGGTCATACAAAATAATTGTCTTTGCTGAGGATTGAACCTGGGCCATTGTCTTGGCAGGTAAATGCACTAACCACTATATCACAATTTAATATGGATGTTGGTGTGGATGCATGTTGAATTGCCAAAGGTAGGGACTCCAGTCAGTAGTATCCTAGGATTGTTGTGTCCTGCCAGGAGCATTGCATTCACATATGATCTAACTAATTCATCATTCTTCTGTTAGTTTTGTTAGCTTATTTGCAATGAATGGGACATCTGATATTGCCTGCCATCATGGGGCTGTCACAAAGATCTGTGTCTGCTGGCCACATCTCTTCAGTCTTTCATGGGGATTATGAGATAGAGGGCAACAGTGAGGAATGACACGAGATAAATAAATCATGGGTTGATGCAAATCACAGCAGTACTACTTGCTGGGGGGTTTGTGCGTCTAAGTTTAAGGCATCCCACTTACTCACCATCATGATCTTAGTCACCAAGTTTAAAATAAGGTCACTTATTAGTTTGGAAAGGTAGTATGGACCCTACAGTTCTTCCTACAGGAACTGGTCATTTTACTTCATAAAACCATGATTTTGTGTATATGAACTTTGCAACATTTTCCTGTGGTTCATTGTCAACATTACTGTTTCTCCCTATAAATTTGTACAGACGGCTACTGTGAGGATGAAGGAGTGTAGTCTTGTTTATGACTATGCCTGGCATCCGAAGATGAATCTCTCACAATCAGAGACTTGCAGGTGAGTTGTCTGCCAAGAGATTTAGCACACTTCATGACAGCTGGTGCTGTAGCAGGGATTGACCATCAAGTATATTGCCAAACGTGGCTATTATCAGCAGTCTGTTGAAATTCTAGACCACGACCAGTTCTCCAGCCTCATGCATGTTCTTGTTTACAGTGTCTTTAATGTCTTGTGTCCACTGTCGTTTGGCTAACCCCTCCCTCTTCTTCCTGGAACCACACCTTACATAACTGTCCTTTACTATTTAATGTTTAATTTGTCTTGTGCCAGACGTATTGGTGTTACCTTTCCTCTGGAGTACACTAGACAGGCTGAGAGAGGGATCATGCTGCATGGGCAACACATGGTCTCTAAATTCAGCCCAGGCTTTGTGTTATGAAGAGGTATAACTCCATTTACAAACTATTGTCTGTCAATACGGCAAGGTGCCAGTCAGTAGTGAGTCAATGTTCAATATGGCCAAAGTATTTCAGTTTCCAGGATGTAAGCAACCTATGAGCTAGTTTTTTCTCAATGTTCAGAGCTTGTATAATGTCTGTATTTGTCTTCTTGATTCATGATATTCTAAGAACTTGTCTGTAAGTTTCTGTTTGAGTAATTGTGAAATGTTCCATGAATCACATCTTTTTACTGCCACAGAATTGGTACATGTTTTCAAAATGTGTGCTTTAATTTGTTTGCTTGTGTTGTTCAGTGGATTATTTTATGCTATTAATTGCTATGGCCAGTCTCCTTACTATTTAAAACACAGTTCCCATTGTTGTTAAACTATGGATGCAGGTATTCAAAGGTTGACATTTTCAATTCATTCATTGTTGATTGTTTTCAAGTATGTTCTTAAAATTTTATCTTGTCAATTGCATTTTTTTCATATATTTCAGTTTCCAAGATATGAGCTACTTATGAGCCAATAGTGGGTTGTGCTCAATATTTAAATCTCAAATCCGAAATAATCAAATAAATCAATTTATTCAATGTTTAGAGCTGGTAAAGTGTCAGTATTTCTCTTCTTCTTGATGCATAACGTTGCAAGAACTATTCTGTAACAAGTTCAAAAAGTCCTGATTATATTTTTTAGTAATTGTGAAGTGGTCAGTGATTGAAACCTGTTTGCTGCCACATAAGAGCTGTGTATTCTCAACATGTTGACCTTAATTTGCTTGCTGGTTTTGTGCAATAGACTCTTAATGCTGTTAATTGCTATGGCCAGTCCTTTTGAACAGTCCTCATTGTTAATTATGGAGCCAAGGTATTCAAAGTGTATGACATTTTCAATTTATTGCATTATTGATTGTTTTCTAGTATGTTCTTTAAATTTCATCTTCTTGTTCATTGATTTCTTTTATACATCTATAAATATCTGTTAGTACAATGCACAATAGCCAGTTATAGTGTAATGTAAATCTGTGTTGTGTATAATATCAAATTCTGTCAAATCAAAACCACACTAACATTATGAATAATCAGTCATCAACATCATGTGACATGCTGTCAAGCGTGGGCAGTCACGGCTCGCCAGTCTCATATCAGGTCTGTGTGTTTGTTCTGACCATGGCCAAGTCATCCAGGTATTTACCTCACTGCTTTCCCCATACTCTTTTCTAAATTGTTTCAGCTTGCACTAAGTTTTCCGGTTTATTCCTTCTCATAACATGCCCAAAAAACCCTTGCAATATTCAGTAATATAGTTTTATTTTCCACATCTTGAATAACTCAATACTGGAACACCTGTTCAAGGTAAAAATAGTACATTTTACATGCCATATTTTTACTATAAAAACAAAGAAAGATTGCAAGAGTAGACTATACTGCAGTACTGGATCATGAACAGTTTACTTTTTGTATTCATCCCCTTTCAGAGTGGCGTGTACTTGTTCAGGAATCCCAATCCATCTCTGGGACACAACAACAGGGCAGATTGTAGCCAACTACCGGGCCTATGATCAGTTTGTATGTGATGTGTTTGAGCCATATAGATTCATGAAATGTATGTGACATGTTTGAGCCATATAGATTCATGAAATGTATGTGACATGTTTGAGCCATATAGATTCATGAAATGTTCTTGATCATGTTCTCATATTCAGTAGCAGTAGTAGTATATGGCTAATGTTGATAGTCGTAAGATTCAACAGTAGCATTATCATCAGCATCAATAATGCTACCAGTGTCTTCGACGACGACAGTGTCATCATTGTCAGTTAGGACATCATCTTCAGCAAGTGTTATCATCAGCATGTCCACATCATCATCATTACATACATGTGTGTTCACAGTGAATCATAGAGCTGCATAAGTGTTACTCCATCTTCTGTCCTTTACAGTATTCACCCCAACTCAAGTAAATTCTTCTGTAGTTATAGATGCCAGCTGTGTGAACCTCCTGTGGGGGAATTTACACTGATCTGAGTCTACCAAACCAATACAGTGTGTATGTGTCTGTGTATTTTATGCCAAGTTCACAAGATGAGGAGTAATTTTACTGTACATCCTAGCATAGAACAGAAGTGACATACTCTCTGGCCAACAGCTTATAATGCCAACTTTTGTTTGGCCCTGTTCAGATTTTGGTACAATTTGTGCGATTGTAGTTAGGGACTTTGCCCAGTTTGACTAATAAGGTTGTATTTATTGATCTTGCTACTTGTCACTTTGGTATGTTTTGGCTTCTGTCTTTGAACTTTTAACATTTCGTATCTTGAACTTCATTGGCATTCTTCTTCACTGTTGGTTTATCCTCTTGTGAGAATGCCTTCTGTCAATGCCTGGTTTAGTGTGTCAACTGGTCTGTGTGCTGTTTATTTCTTATTTGGTTTTGTTTTCTCTTGTGTTGCATCTCTAGATTATCATAATGTAAGCATAAACAAGTGTATAAGAACTGTATTTTTTCTGACAGAAAAGGTTCTTCAGTCTAGAATATTTGGGGACCTCTATATTAGATATAACTAACTGGCTCACTCACCATCTTTCCTTTACCATTGTGCTATCTTTCTGCTGATTTCTTCTGTTTGTATTATTTAGTAGCTTGTGCCATTTCCTCCCTGAGCATATCTATTTGTTGTCTTTTAACATTGAATTGTTTTTTTCCACAGTTTCTGTCTCTGCTTACAACCCAGTTAGCTGTGCCATGTCATGTTTAAGTTTTATTTACTGTTATTATTTCCCTTACTATATGTTTTGAAATTGCTTGACCTAAGTGTAAAATATCACAAGCCAATGTGGCAGATGGGGTCTGTTATTTTCAAGCATGAGCCTCAAGGCATAGCTTAAGTGTCTAGTGGTATCATAAGACCTCCATTCTGTTTATCACGTTTTCATAACTTGTACAATGTTTATTCTTTTGAGGTATTACATTCTATTTTCCAATCATGTTTATGTGAAGTACAATTTGTGCTCAAATCAAAGAAACATCTGCCATAACAGCTTATATTATTAGACCAGGACCCCTGGTGAATAGCACCCACAGAAGTTAATATTATTGTTTCAATTTGAAGGGGCAGGCATTAGCACACTGTCTAAAAACAGACACAAGTCAGAGTTACTAGGCCACAAGGCACACTGACAACTATAGTACCATGCAATCCCAATATTCTGGGAGATATTGACCACCTCAGCCCTCAAGTCTATATTGACCACCTCAGCCCTCAAGTCTATATTGACCACCTCAGCCCTCAAGTGCCAATTGGTCTACAGAATATGGAGCTAGTACCATATGCCCTATATGTCTCAAGACGTGTGAAAGAGTTATTTACTTGTGCTGACTTACAGTGCACTAAACTAGTTTCTATTGTCTACACTCATATATGGTGCAATACTTGTGCTATATTACATGTCTCAGTGGCTGGGAAAGGGTTATTTACTTGTGCTGACTTATAGTGCACTAAACTAGTTTCTATTGTCTACACTCATATATGCTGCAATACTTGTGCTATATTACATGTCACAGTGGCTGGGAAAGGGTTATTTACTTGTGCTGACTTATAGTGCACTAAACTAGTTTCTATTGTCTACACTCATATATGCTGCAATACTTGTGCTATATTACATGTCACAGTGGCTGGGAAAGGGTTATTTACTTGTGCTGACTTATAGTGCACTAAAATAGTTTCTATTGTCTACACTCATATATGCTGCAATACTTGTGCTATATTACATGTCTCAGTGGCTGGGAAAGGGTTGTTTACTTGTGCTGACTTACAGTGCACTAAACTAGTTTCTATTGTCTACACTCATATATGCTGCAATACTTGTGCTATATTACATGTCACAGTGGCTGGGAAAGGGTTATTTACTTGTGCTGACTTATAGTGCACTAAACTAGTTTCTATTGTCTACACTCATATATGCTGCAATACTTGTGCTATATTACATGTCACAGTGGCTGGGAAAGGGTTATTTACTTGTGCTGACTTATAGTGCACTAAACTAGTTTCTATTGTCTACACTCATATATGCTGCAATACTTGTGCTATATTACATGTCACAGTGGCTGGGAAAGGGTTGTTTACTTGTGCTGACTTACAGTGCACTAAACCAGTTTCTATTGTCTACAATCATATATGCTGCAATACTTGTGCTATATTACATGTCACAGTGGCTGGGAAAGGGTTGTTTACTTGTGCTGACTTACAGTGCACTAAACCAGTTTATATTGTCTACACTCATATATGCTGCAATACTTGTGCTATATTACGTGTCACAGTGGCTGGGAAAGGGTTGTTTACTTGTGCTGACTTACAGTGCACTAAACCAGTTTCTATTGTCTACACTCATATATGCTGCAATACTTGTGCTATATTACACGTCACAGTGGCTGGGAAAGGGTTGTTTACTTGTGCTGACTTACAGTGCACTAAACCAGTTTCTATTGTCTACACTCATATATGCTGCAATACTTGTGCTATATTACATGTCACAGTGGCTGGGAAAGGGTTGTTTACTTGTGCTGATTTACAGTGCACTAAACCAGTTTCTATTGTCTACACTCATATATGCTGCAATACTTCTGCTATATTACATGGCACTGTGGCTGGAAGAGAACAGTGATATAAGGCGTGTTTCCTGAAGAAGAATCAGGGGTAGACCAGCACAAAGATGGACACAGGACATTGCAGACACCTTAGGCATGGGGGTGCAGGAGGCTGGAGAAAATGACCAGCACAAAGATGGACACGGGACATTGCAGACACACTGGGCATGGGGGTGCAGTAGGCTGGAGAAAATGACCAGCACAAAAATGGACACGGGACATTGCAGACACCTTGGGCATGAGGAGGCTGGAGAAAATGACCAGCACAAAGATGGACACAGGACATTGCAGACACCTTGGGCATGGGGGTGCAGGAGGCTGGAGAAAATGACCAGCACAAAGATGGACATGGGACATTGCAGACACCTTAGGCATGAGGGTGCAGGAGGCTGAAGAAAATGACCAGCTCAAAGATGGACACAGGACATTGCAGACACCTTGGGCATGAGGGTGCAGGAGGCTGGAGAAAATGACCAGCACAAAGATGGACACAGGACATTGCAGACACCTTGGGCATGAGGGTGCAGGAGGCTGGAGAAAATGACCAGCACAAAGATGGACACAGGACATTGCAGACACCTTGGGCAGGAGGCTGGAGAAAATGACCAGCACAAAGATGGATACAGGACATTGCAGACACCTGGGACATGGGGTGTAGGAGGCTGGAGAAAATGACCAGCACAAAGATGGACACAGGACATTGCAGACACCTTGGGCATCAGGGTGCAGGAGGCTGGAGAAAATGACCAGCACAAAGATGGACACAGGACATTGCAGACACCTTGGGCAGGAGGCTGGAGAAAATGACCAGCACAAAGATGGATACAGGACATTGCAGACACCTGGGGCATGGGGTGTAGGAGGCTGGAGAAAATGACCAGGGGGCCATGTCCTGCTACATGATGATGTTGATGTATGTCTACACAACAAATGTCCAGCAACCATACTGCTGGTACTCACACTGTCAGATCCCTCCTTTAAGGGGCAGAGTTGAATTCTGAGACTCCACAGAATCTACACACAGCTGCTGAGGGTTCTTAAACACACGGAGAAGAGATTTAAAGTCAGAGATGAATAATATGGGGAGGACTTGGGGCAGCTGAAAGAGATGGCAACAGGGGATGGCTTGACCTGAGTTGGTTGAGGGCTGGTGCTTCAGTGGAGGAATAAAAGGCACAAGAAGAAGATGACCATGGTGTTCACTGGTCATCTAAATGATACATAAGGTCAGCAGAAGAGCAAATAATCTGTATCTACTATCAGTACTGTTTGTTGTCATCCAGTGCCATCTCACATTGAAGATTGACTGTAGTCCTTCCAGCACTGTCTAGGTACACCCATGCATGCTCCTTCCAGTCCATCTTGTCATGTTGCCCGCCAACATTTAACATTCTGTTCTTCCTTCTATATTTCGCTTTAAAAGAAGTCGCTTAAAATTCGACAAGGTTGACTTCATTGCACCAGGTTTATTCCATATGGTTCAGTCTCTTTCTGCAGCGCGGAAAGTGTCGCACAAAGCACAAACTCCGTAGCTCTAGCAACAACCCACAGGAGTCTCTGAAAAATTTCACTCATGAAACGAAGGACATGACCCGGAATCGAACCCACAACTTTCAGAGCTCGAGTCAAATGGCTTGGCCACTTCACCACGGAGCTCCTATATTTCACTTCAGCACAACATTCAACAAGCTCATATGTCTCTTTATTTGCTCAGATTGCTTGAAAATGTGGATCCTCGTGTGTATGGTTGTGCTCCTTAGAAAACAAATCCTCATGCATTATGTCAATCTCTTGTGCAAGATGTGATAATTTGTTGTTATGTTATTCCATAGGATGAAATAACGGCTGCATACAGTCTATCGTTCTCTCTTGATGGACGGAAAATCTATGCTGGATACAATAAAGCCATGCGAATATTTGACACTGACTATCCTGTCCGATCATGTAAAACTGTTAAGACTTACAGTAAGTAATATACTTTTGATTCTGTAATTTCATATGCAGCCTTATAGTTGAAGCACTAAAGGGTTATGCTTTTTCTGTGGATTTTGTAGCCAGTGGAAAAGTGAAGGATTGTTGTTGAATCAAGTTGTTCACTCTTGTGTGACTTGATGAATTGATGACTGGTGATGATTTAGTTCCATCCCTGTGGGTAGGCAATATGCTTATTCTGAGCATACCCATTTCATCCAGGTGGTTAAGTAAAACACTAATCTCAAGAATGCTCATGATCTGTCCACGTGGTTGGTGTCAGAATTAGGTGCTGACTGTCTCCATCATTGCGGGAAATTGTGACATCTCATAGTATGCAAAGTATTTATTTCTTTGTTATTGTTGATTGAATCACTGAGTCCTGAGAGAGTTTAGTGTTTATGGCTGTAGTGATGTGTAGAGGAGCTGTTGGTTGAAGGATGAAATAATGTGCAATTATTTTTAAAACATCCTATATACCAGGAGTTGTGAACATATGTACCTATAATATCTATATCTATAAAAATCGTTGTATGTATGGATGTATGTGGATCCGTCCTTTATACGTTCGCGAACGGTCCATCCGATTGAGATGAAATTTTCTACACGTTTTCCTTTCATTCCTGTGCAACCAACTGTCATAGTTTTATCTATCAGCTATCAGCTATTACCTTCCTAAAATTTAATTTTGTAATTACATGACTGAACATAAGAAAATATTAAAAAATATAAAAAAAGGGATATAACTTTTAGTAGCATTGTTATATCTTAAGTTAAGTCCCCTGGCTATAGATATGTATATGAATTAAATGAGATGCTCCCCACCAGGGACTGGGTGCAGCCGGGCCAGGTCAGACAGACAGATAGACAGACTGACAGATAGTCGGGAACGGGAGCCAAGTTTACTTTAGATAGATCTCTTTCAATCATATTTTCTATCTATTCTTCTATTCTATCTATATTTTGTTGTTATGTTCGGGCCGAACATAGATAGATAGGTAGGTAGGTAGATAGATAGATAGATCGATCGATCGATCGATCGGGAACGGGAGCTTATATGACTACTTATATGAATTAAATGAGATGCTCCCCATCAGGGTCTGGGCGAAGCCGGGCCGGGTCAGACAGACAGACAAACAGACAGATAGATAATCGGGAACGGGAGCTTATATGACTAATTATATGAATTAAATGAGATGTTCCCCACCAGGAGCTGGGCGAAACCGGGCCGGGTCAGACAGACAGATAGATAGATACACACATACATACATAGATAGATACATAGATAGATAGATAGATCCCCGCCAGAGCCTGGGCGAAGCCGGGCCGGGCAGCTAGTTGTCAATAAAATTCACATTAGACACGCTGGAGAACAGTTGACACAATGTGTCATCTCAACGGTGTTCACATCCGCAAAGAACCAACTCATTGTGCCACTGCTGGTAAATAAGCGATCAAGCTTCTAGCTGTCCTTGATAGTATCTATTAGGGTTTGAAACGGTTCCAATATATGGTTTCAATGTCACAGTATTTAACCATACTTTGTGTCATACCATGAATGGCATAATTAGAATATACTGTAGTGACTTAATGAAATACAGCAAGACACATATACAGCTATGCTAAATCACTTTCATGCACAGACTCGCGTCATAACATTGCCTGTGACTAAAAGTCAGGACAGAAATGAAAGAAAAAAATGTGGTTGGATCAACCCTGGAGATGTATTTCCCCTTGAGTGATATATTAGAGCCTTTCCATCATCCACAAATCCAATACTGGAAGGCCCTGGTTAACGTCAGGGTTATGTTCTTGGAAAACGCGACTTCAAGTGAAACGATGTATAGAGAAACACTATTTCCCATAGAATTAAATGATATACAGTGTATTATTTAATATTTATTTTGATGGTTGTTGATATTTATTGGGAGGTGGGTTTGAGGGTGAGTGGTAGAATTATTGGAACGTAGAGGCATTAAAATCTCAACTCACTCCAAAACTCATCAGCACTACTAGTACTGCTCTCACCTCCGCTTTCTGAGCTAGATCTTCATAGAGAGACTGCTTTCTCTTGGATAACCATCTTGCTCACAGGCATAATCAATTGGTTCTGGTCTTCAATCCAGACGGCCAATCTTGCTTCCATGTTCTCCATAAGAATACTTCTAGTACGAGTGATCTTGGAAGCACTCAAAGGGGTTACGTTTTTAGCACCCTCTTTGATTTTGTCAGCACCTGCATGAATTGCCTTTACCATGGTTAGAGGTAAATCATGGACTTTACCGATATCAACAGCCTGATCGCCAACCTCAGAACGACGTAACACATCTAACTTCACCTCTAGAGTAACACTTTTCCTGGTTCCCTTACAACCAGACACACTATCAGCACTTACTGTGCACTTTGAACTCATAATTATGGGTGATTACATTATAAAATCCTGGAAAACGCACCACACAAAATGCAAAATGGCGATGTTATCGCAGCATAGCAACACAGGTGATGACGTTATAGCGGAACGTAGCGATGTAAAGTGAAGTGATGTCCCATTGTGACTACGACGACGTTATAGCGAAAGGACGTAAACCAAAGCTACGTATAGCTGGGCCTTCTGTATAAAGTGGTGAATTCACCTCAGTGCTTTGCTCTCTTATTAAGTGTAATCTGGTCAGTGCATGATCTGTTTAGTCAAAAGTCTGCTTGTTCAGCCCTTAGTTGTTTGTCAATGGCATCTCTTACTCTCTCCACACAGATCCTGCTTAATATTCTCCAGGAACTGACAAGACAATATTTTTGTCCTATCATTTTAACACTCCTGCAAGGTCTCCTTGCTTTGGCATCATCATTAGTTATCCTTCCCTCCAGTCTGCAGGTATTTCTTAACATGATTTGGAATTCTGTGGTTTCTCTAGCCTATGTGTATGGTACTTAACAAGAGCTAGAATTTATTGAACTCTGGAGCCTGCAATGATGACTTTGTCAAGGACTGGTAGTCTTACTGTTGTTCTCAGCTAGAATTCACTCATGTTGAAGCCAGCAATAGTAATTAACTGTTGTTGATGTGCTTACATTTACACTTCTGGTGCACTGGCGGTGGGGTACGGGGTTCATTCCCTACACTGGTCAGTTGCATTTCAGTGTTGACTTCTTGTTCAGAAAGCAGTGGCAAGCTACTCAACATAAAGTTGCATAGTAAACCTGTAGTTAGGGTTGATCACATCCTGCAAAGGATGTGCAATATTTATTAAAAAATGCTTACTTTAGGTTCTGTTTATCAATATTTTTTATTTCCTGCAGATTCTCAGAGAAAGGATGGTCAGACAGGAATCATTTCCAGTTTTGCCTTTAGCCCAGATGGAAATGGCTTGTATGTGGCAGGGTCATACAGTCGACACAGTAAGTTTGACATGTCACCAGGCTCCACCCTCTGTTATGCTCTTGTATGCTTTTTGCACTCTCAGTAAAACACACGTTTCTTTTGTTGTGTTTCAAAACTTTCATTAACTGCAATAGTGCTCCAACGGTATAGTGATCAAAGATAGATGGATAGTTAGGTTTGCAGGTAGGTAGCTAATAAGCTGTGCTGCGTTGATGGGGTTAAGTTGAGTAGATAGGTATGTTTGTTTATGTGTGTTTGTATATAATAGTTGGATACAGAGACTGGACATATGCCTCAGTAGGTCAGCACAATATTGAAAGGTGTCAGAAATATAGAAAACCAAAAGTCATGTGGCAGGACCCTCTGTTGGTACGTGAAGTGTTGGGACCATCATATCTTGTTGGTCTGAGTGCAGGCAGGAGCAGGTTGCCAGTTTCCCATCCCAGAGCCAGTGAAGACAGACAACATTGACTGCTCATCTGACCCCTCATGCCATTGTCAGCGCAATGTCCTAACAATTACACCAATGCACCTGCTAAACTCAAGTACACTATAATAAAATGAGATGTTGATATTTGCATTTTGGTGTGTTATCTATGTTATAAATAAACATTAATTGGTTTATTCTGGTGAGGTGCCCACAGGCAATTGTGTGTTATTTCTTTAAAAAATCAGTCCAGCTATTGTCAGTTTATATTCTGTGGAATTCCCGATTCTATTTCTATGATTAGGAATGTTTACCTCATGTAGCTGGACAAAATGTTTAGCTTCTTGAAAGTAGATACACAGCCCGGTTATTTCCCTCCTTAATGTTTATGAGACCATTCATCTAATAGAAGATTTGTTCTGTTGTAGTGTTTTAGTTTTCTGAATCAAGTCAGTTTCTGGCTTGACAAACTGAACTCATCACTGGGAATAATCAAAGTGACAGTGACAATACTGAGCATAACAATTTCACAAGTATTAATTGGTGCTCATAGAAGTAAAAGAAAGAAGTATAGATTATAGGACACATTAGACATCAACATTGAAAGCTATAGTTACCGAACTGGGATTCAAACCTGCCACCTTCAAATGATGATAGCTCCTCGACCAATGGCCAACTCAACATCTCTCTACTTCTTTCTTTAATAAATTAATTAATACTTGTGAATTTGTTTCTGTGTTGTCTTGGTGGCCTCAAACGCTCCACAAAAATTATTGTTTCTGAAAATACTGAAGCCTTATCAGTCGTGTGTATGGATAAGGAGGGGTGGGTTCTGACATAATGCCAAGTGAAAGCCGGTTGATCCCTTGAGTACTAATAGTGTATCCACAGTGAACAGCTTGTGTTATAAAATTTAGCATTGTGTTGTTTTAGGAAATTGTTTTTTTCAATCCTTTATTGCAATGTAACTTGTATTGTGAAAATTAAAATTTTTTTTCACAAACCAGTGATCTTAAGGTGTAGATAGTGATGTTTCAGTATATCTTCACATCTGCTAAACTTTGCCAAAATATATCGTTATGTAGCAGGTCCATTGTAGAACATGGTTGTCATCTTGGCCCGCCAGAGTTTCTCCATCTCTTGTCATTTCTCCTGCCTCTTGCACCCTCATACCCAAGATGCCTACTTTGTCCTGTGTTCACCTTCACACAGGTTGTCTTCTGCCTCTTGCACCCTCATACCTAAGATGCCTACTTTTTCTTGTGTTCACCTTCACACAGGTTGTCTCCTGCCTCTTGTACCCTCATACCCAAGATGCCTACTATGTCCTGTGTTCACTTTCACACAGGTTGTCTCCTGCCTCTTGTACCCTCATATCCAAGATGCCTACTATGTCCTGTGTTCACCTTCACACAGGTTGTCTATTGCCTCTTGTACCCTCATACCCAAGATGCCTACTATGTCCTGTGTTCACTTTCACACAGGTTCTCTCCTGCCTCTTGTACCCTCATACCCAAGATGCCTACTATGTCCTGTGTTCACCTTCACACAGGTTGTCCCCTGCCTCTTGCACCCTCATACCCAAGATGCCTACTTTTTCTTGTGTTCACTTTCACACAGGTTGTCTCCTGCCTCTTGCACCCTCATACCTAAGATGCCTACTATGTCCTGTGTTCACTTTCACACAGGTTGTCTTCTGCCTCTTGCACCCTCATACCCAAGATGCCTACTATGTCCTGTGTTCACCTTCACACAGGTTGTCCCCTGCCTCTTGCACCCTCATACCCAAGATGCCTACTTTTTCTTGTGTTCACTTTCACACAGGTTGTCTCCTGCCTCTTGCACCCTCATACCTAAGATGCCTACTATGTCCTGTGTTCACTTTCACATAGGTTGTCTTCTGCCTCTTGCACCCTCATACCCAAGATGCCTACTATGTCCTGTGTTCACTTTCACACAAGTTGTCTCCTGCCTCTTTCACCCTCATACTCAAGATGCCTACTTTGTTCTGTGTTCACTTTCACATAGGTTGTCTCCTGCCTCTTCTAACAGGAACCTAGCCTCCCATCCCTGTTCTTTCCAAGCCACTGTGATGTTTAATATGGCCAATTATTTCAGAGAATATATAAACTTGACATAATTTGGTGAAAGTACAAGGGTAAGTTAATAAGTAAGTCACAAATGGCTGTAGAAAAATGACTAACTATGATAACAACTTGAAACCAGTTTATTTTTATACATATATTGTCCCTTTATTTCTCAACATGATTTCCACCAACATTGATGCTTTTATCCCATCATTTTATCAGTCCGCCCAAACCAGCTGCATAGAACTGCGTTATTTGTTTTCATTTACCTGCCATCCCACATAATTGTGTGACTTACTTATTGACTCACCCTCGTAACTTTTTCTACCCAGCTATGTTTTGCTTTACGGGAAATCACTAAGGGCTAAGTCCACTGAAAACTCACCTTGGCGGGAGACATTTCGCGAGTGACGCCAAAGTTGAATGTGAAGTGAAAATGTGGTTTAGAAAACAGAGCACGCAGTTCTGTGCAGCCGGTTTGGGAGGACTGATAAAATGATGGGATAAGTGCATTAATGTTGGTGGAAATTATGTTCAGAAATAAAGTGACAATGTATGTATAAAAATAAACTGATTTCCAGTTGTTATCATATTTAGTTATTTTTCTACAGCCATTTGTCACTTACTTATGACCTTACCCTCGTATGCTGTCTGTGGGTGTACAGATCTGCAATGATCACGTTGACAGAAATGCCTTTTTCAGAACAATTGTTAATAATTTCAGGCTATAAAGAATGTAGTTATTGAAAATGTTATTGTTAAATCTTAGTCGGATATGACTGAGTTACAGTATGACAGTAGACCATACTACCCGATTTCTGTTAGCACCAAATGTTTGGCGGTGCTCACCAAGTCCTACACCCCACATTGTGCCAATGGCTTTGGGTGGTGGAGTGCATTTGGGAGGGTACAAGTCTTATCCTTGTGTGAGAAAATGCAACCTAAGACTAAATTTAATGGCAGGGCAGATCAAGCCCTAAGCCTTGGTCAGCAGCTGGTCTAGATTTGAAGCTCCAACAGGCAGACAGTTATAGCATTGTTTTGCTGATACAGCGGCTCCTGCAGCTTGTCTTGTTCCAGATGTTTTAGTGTTACCTTTCCTCTGGAGTAAACTAGGCAGGCTGAGAGAGGGATCATATTGCATGGGCAACACATGGTCTCTACAACTCAGCCCAGACTGTGTGCTATGGAGCAGTCTAACTCCATCCATAGCCTGGCTGTAGTTATTATGCCTGTTTAAAGCACAGTTGTGACAAACTATCGTCTGTCAAGATGGCGTGGTGCCAGTGCGTATTGAAAATTTAGAGCACATTGTTATCTGTGCATATTTCATGAATGAAACACAATTGCAACCGATTTAGACAGGTAATATAACGGTTGTAGTTGGACACTACTTTATTACATTTTTTTAAACATATTCCTGATTTCCTTGACATTATAATCTTGTTTTAAACAATGGTAGAACTGCATCAATTAAAGATATATACTTTATAACATAAAATAGTAGTTGGTCCTCCTTTACTAGTCTTTTAGACTTCCCATCTAAACATTCTAATCTTCTCATGACCCTGACAGTCAAATATGTTACACCTTCACAGTGAAAATATGTATTTGTTATGGCACTTTATCCCAAGTAAAACCATTTTATATCCTTAATAACACTTTCTATATTTCATTTTATGTAAACGTTTTATATTATGTCCTTAACATGTAAAACATTGTATGTCTTTACATATAAAAACTTTTTATATTATGTCTTTACATGAAAAACCTTTGATATCATTAGTAGAACTTTCTATATTGTGTCTTTACATATAAATTTTCTTTATTATGCCCTTACTTGTAACACTTTCTATACTATATACTTAAATGTAAAACCTTCTATATGATGTCCTTACATGTAAACTTTCTGTATTATGTCATTACATGTAAAACTTTATATATATATATATATATTTTACATTCCGCTCACTTCTTCTACTACTGCTATTACTTCTAGTGCATTGGACTGACTTTGGCATGTGGATTAGCTATGTCATGATCTTACATGTAAAACTATCTATATTATGTCTTGACATGTCATACATTTATGTCTTTAATGTGAAAACTGAGCTTTGGTGGTGTAGTGGCTAGCACATTTGCCTGTCAGCCCGGTAGTCGTATGTTCAAATCCCCATCAAGTGGATTTGTAAAATGCACCCATGTTCCCAGGTCAGCCCAGCCTGAAATGGATGCCAGGAAATGTCCCAGGAAGTATAGGCAGTTGGCATGATATTGACCCTATCGCCCGTTGAGTGCGGGTGGGTCTACAGAAATATGGGGCTAGCACCATATACCCAGGACACCTCCAGATGTGTAGCAGGGCAGTTTACATGTACACGTACAGCTGTGTATATTATGTCCTTACATGTGAAACATTTTGTCCTTACACATGTGAATGTGCTAATGGCCTGATTCTCTCCTGTCAGTTGGCATGTACGACTCTACCTGTGACAAGCTGGTGTGTTTGATGCAGGGACAGCATGGAGGGGTCACACACTTGATGTTTTCCCCTGATGCCACCAAGTTGTACAGTGGTGGCAGAAAGGTATGTTTGCAGGTTTATGTTCTGTATTTTGTGTGTATATTTACACACATGCCAGTCTCCCTGGCGTAGGTGATAAGGACATTGTTCGTAATCCCGTATACTCTCGTAGGAAACAGCTGTGTGAGATTCGGCAGCGGATCCCATCGCGTTGGTTAAGTACAGAAGTATGTGAGCTGGTCGTTCAGAAAGCAGTGGCAAACTACAGAACGTAAAACTTGCCAAGACATCAACAGCAGCTGAAAAATTCTGGTGACGACTGCAATGTCTTGTAAAGGATGTGCGAAAAAAAAAATTATGCACATATGCACCTAACAGTCGAATTCTTGTTCGAGCCTCTTCGTAACCAGACAAATGTCTGTTTCCTGCTTGCTCAGAGGGAAACAAATTTTATTAAGAAGGAATAGAGAGGTTTTGATAAGTATGGTGTCTTACCCTGACACATAAGCATCTTTGCATCCTATTGATATGGCTGTTTTGTACAGCTATTAATGTGGTCAGTGTTTCCTATGTGTTCATACCTAACGTGTGTAAACTGACACACTAGAAACACTTTTTCACACAGGTTTCTACACAGAAATATCCATACACTCACACACTTTTCCCTTTCCATCTCACTCTCTGTCTTTTTATTTATTTGAGGAGTATTGTGGGTTTCATATTGATATATTGGCTTCATAATTATAAACTAATGGGGATAGACTGGCCAAAGCAGTGCAGAGGTTACAGTTTTAACAACCTATGACACAAGATCAGAAAACAACATAAGAGTAAATGTTTTGAGAAATGCATCTTTCCTGTGGCAGCATATGGATGTCAATTATAGACCATTTCACAATCACTAAAGAAGAAAATCTGGGCTTTTTATCATAAATCCTACTGACATGGTCTTAGCATATTGTGGGCTAAAGTCTAGACAAATACTGACATTCTACAAGATCTGAACATCACATACAACAAGCCCATAACATGCACTTGTCTCAGACATTGAACTACTTTGGCCATATTAAATGTCACAGTAGCTGGAACAAGAACAGTCTGGGAAATCATGGTTCCAGGAAGATAAGGCAGGCAGTTGACCAGTTTGAAGATGAAAACAAGACACTTCAGACTCCTTGGCCAGGAGAATTGGTCAGGGGTCAAGAAACCTTTTGGTGAGGGACATACTGCAATCCAGTGGTACTCTGTTGTATGCGTCCTCAAGATCAATCGCTGCAGCAACGGTTTCAGTGCCTGAGTGGAAACCTTCATAGACATCATGGGCAAAGACTGCTGCATTGGCCCAGGTTTCTCTTTTTGGACGGTACCCACCCAGGGTAGGTGGGAAAACACCTTGCCTCTCTAGTTGGCTTGATATTTTCCTGGCAATTACCTTCTCCAGCAGCTTGCCTATTGTATTCTGCATGGTTATAATTCGATATCCCTGAATTTTTTGTGTGGTCTTTGTCAGGCTTCGGCAAGGGAATCAGATAGCTGTGTAACCATTCCTCCTTGATGCTAGCACTCCCTATACTGTTGTTGTACATGTCTGCTAGTTTCTCTAGCTCATTGTCGGTACACCTATTTATGTCGTCGTATCTTATGCCATCAGGACCTGGAGCACTGTTTTTTGATCGTCGAAGCACAGCCTTGATTTCTTTCACTGTCACTGTGTTTTCATCCGAAGTGTTCTGGGCCTTGCATCTGTCTGAGGTGACCTCCTTGGCCAGATTTCGTCCTCCCATGTCTGTCTGGTTGCTCTGCTCAAGGTAGCGTTCAAAGATGGCTTTTCCCTTGTCCTCGTCAGTCCTCTGCCAGATGAGGTCAGCACCTTGAAAGTCAGAAATGCTCTTATTCTTGACTACACCACTCATGCTTTTATGTAGTCGCCAGAACAATTTCAGTGACTAGTCTGTGCTTACTCTTTGACACACCTCTGCCCATTTTTCGCTTTTAACCACCGTGACCAGTTTTTTTTTAATAGCTTACTTTTGTGTGCATCTCTCTTTCTAAGTGCAAGCTGGGACTAGGATGACCAGCTCTGTTCTTCTTGGCATTTTGCCATCTCCTTACAGCACTACGCTTATCCACCCAAGCCTTCTCCACCTCGAAACTCCACCAGCTCCCAGCTTTTTTTCCTGCCCTGAAACGTTCTGCGCTTATCACGTCTTATTTTACTCACCACATCTTGCCCTGTACTGTCATACTGGAACGTCTTTACCTTTAGCTTGTGCTGCCTGGTTCTCCCTTTCTCCACCAATATGCTGCAAGGGTGGTGGTCGCTGCCATGGTGTCCTAGGACACCCCATCTACACACTGTAGTGAGTGAAGGTGAAACTAGCGCCAGATCAATAGCACTGTCCTCATCGCCTGGACGGCTTGCTGTCCTGGTGACACAGTCACTGTTGATACAAACCAGGTCGATGGTTTCCAGTGCAGTCTCGAGCTCCTCCCCTTGTGTATTGGAGGAAGTGTTTCCCCATAATCTGCCTTTAGATTTTTTAATGTTTCAGCTTCTTGAACTAAACGTAAGTCCATTCCTCCTTAGTTAGATCGCTGCAGCCCTCTTCCAACGGAAAGTAGTTTTTAGATGTGGCAGTTGGACTTCGGAACCAACAACAATATATCCTGGCCTACCACAGGGATCACCATTATCTCCGGTACCGTTCAACGCCTTAACAGTGAGAATCACCAGTGAGCAGATCACTGGACCTGGCAGGACATTGTCATATGCCGATGATGTGTTAGTGTATCGTCAGGGTAAGGATAGAGAGGAGGTTGCTGTGGAACTACAAACCGAACTCAATCGCATAAGTACTTGGTGTGATGAAGCTGGGGCAATGGTCAACCCAACAAAGGCAACAGTGACTTGGTTCTCGTTGAATAATCATATTGTCAACAATCCAACACCAACTGTAATGCTGTGTTCAGAGACGGTGGAAAGAACGCAGGCAATGAATTACCTGGGGATACGGTTTGATCGAAGCCTTGCTTATAATGTGCACATAGACCAGGTGATAACAAAGGCCAAGCGGGGTTTGGCAGCGATGCGGGTGATGGCGGCAGCAAACTGAGCAGTGCCATCTATGTCTTCTGTACGAGGGGCTGGTCATGTCTGTTTTGGAGTATGCAATGGCAATCCTGACTCTCAGCCATAAGCAGATAGAAAGGATGGAAAGGATACAGAATGAAGCTATGCGCATTATTCTTGGATGTACAAGAGATACAGCATGCAGGACGATGCGCTACCTTCTTGATTTTCCAACCATTGAAGAGAGAATACAAGTTTGCAGGGCACGCGCCTACCTCAGAATTAACGCAAACACACAACATCCACTGCATAGTGAAATTAGGAAGGTGAAGGGCAGCAGGTTAAAAAGAGGACGGTCGTGGATGGGTCAAGCCGAAGACATTCTTCAACAGGTGTGTTCACTTGAGGACTTAGAACCTGGCGAGGAGTGGGTGCAAGTGCCAACAGACTTCTGCACATCCTTTTCAGTTTGCATCCAACTAGATAGAAAATGCAGACAAGAAAATCCGGCTGCTGTTGAGGCTGAAGTACAAGCGTTGATTTTCGAGAATTCGCTAGACGGTGACGCGGTCATCTACACAGATGGGTCGGTCGTCCGACATGTGAGAAGCTCATGGGCCTTTACAGCTCGGGCCGGAGGGAGAATTGTGAAGGAGGACTCTGGTGCTTTCACTGAAACCACAAGTAGCCTGACCATGGAAGTCATGGCAGTAAGTAAAGCAATAACATGGCTTGAGACACAGACATTCACTAGGGCTTGTTTTCTTAGCGACTCAATGAACATGATCAAGAGGATAGAGGAGGGATCGATCCGAAGAGAATGGTTGCTGCCTCTGAAGCGGTCTCGGCTGGCAAAGATTAGTTTCATCTTCGTGCCAGGGCATGCAGGAGTACAAGGGAATGAGCGGGCTGACAAGCTCGCAGGTGAGGCTACTGTGGAGGGCGGACGCGCCATGGACCAGGCTGACATTCTGAATGCTCTACGAGAAGTGAGACTTTTGCGAGAACCAAGTGATGACTGTGAATCTACAACAATGGCCAGACTGCGAGAGCAGCAAATTAAAAGAGGGGTGGCCAAACAAGAACACTACGCAGGAAGCCAAAGAAGATTGATAAACCAACACAGAACTGGCGTCGTTAGCCGCTACACGCTGCGGGATTTGCTGAGGAGGGGATCCGAGCACTTATGGACTGAATGGTTCGATGTGCAACGAGGATGATCTGTCGACTAACTAACTAACATACTGCAATAGACCTGCCACACATCTTCCTATCTAGTGTCGTGCTTGGTGTCCTGTCTTACATTAGTCTAGAATGTGATCCCCACCAGTGGCAGGATTCGTTGTCTGGTCAGTGAGGCTGTACGCATGTAGGGTGGGCACAACCTCAGGACATGCATATTAAAGAGTTCTGTAGGGAAGGAAAGGAGGCTGGCGTGATACTAACCACATCAGCCTTTGTCTGCTGTGTGATCACAGAATATGTGTCTGACATATTCTCAGTATGTCACCTCCATGACAACTGTTCTCAGAAGTGAATATTTGTGCACTCACACTGATATCTTCAAGTCTGTCAGCTCAACCTCATGTTCTCAAATGTAAAGAAACCAGGACTTCTACAATCGTATGTGGATCTGTATTCTGCCACATAAATGCATAAAACATAATAACTGCTTGATGAAATAAAGTTAATATTTTAATTTTATTTTAAAAATAATACTGTAGTTTAAATGAAATATTGAGATGAAATTATTCATGGAAGTTTGTATGTTAAAAATTGTCTCATGTTAAAGAGCTGAATTCTTCAGGATGCAGAGATCTTGTGTTGGGACATGCGGAACATGGACAAGCTTTTGTTCTCTGCCCTCAGAGATGTGAAGACAAACCAGCGAATGTATTTTGACCTGTCTCGGTAAGTTTGTTGGAGTTGGTAACTTGTGTAGAAGTTATGGTTTGGGGTGTAAAGTCAAGGGGAAACATGGGTTAGGTTCTAAGTAAAGTCAAAGGGAAACATGGGTTAAATTCTAACTAAAGTCAAGGGGAAACATGGGTTAGTTACTTAGTAAAGTCAAGGGGAAACGGGTTAGATTCTAAGTAAAGTCAAGGGGAAACATGGGTTAGATACTAAGTAAAGTCAAGGGGAAACATGGGTTAGATTCTAAGTAAAGTCAAGGGGAAACATGAGTTAGTTACTAAGTAAAGTCAAGGGGAAACATGGGTTAGATACTAAGTAAAGCCAAGGGGACACATGGGTTAGATACTAAGTAAAGTCAAGGGGACACATGGGTTAGATTACTAAGTAAAGTCAAGGGAAACATGGGTTAGATTACTAAGTAAAGTCAAGGGGACACATGGGTTAGATACTAAGTAAAGTCAAGGGGAAACATGGGTTAGATTACTAAGTAAAGTCAAGGGGAAACATGGGTTAGATACTAAGTAAAGTCAAGGGGAAACATGGGTTAGATACTAAGTAAAGTCAAGGGGAAACATGGGTTAGATACTAAGTAAAGTCAAGGGGACACATGGGTTAGATACTAAGTAAAGTCAAGGGGACACATGGGTTAGATACTAAGTAAAGTCAAGGGGAAATATGGGTTAGATTCTAAGTAAAGTCAAGGGGAAACATGGGTTAGTTACTAAGTAAAGTCAAGGGGACACATGGGTTAGTTACTAAGTAAAGTCAAGGGGAAACATGGGTTAGTTACTAAGTAAAGTTAAGGGGAAACATGGGTTAGATTCTAAGTAAAGCCAAGGAGAAACATGGGTTAGTTACTAAGTAAAGTCAAGGAGAAACATGGGTTAAATTCTAAGTAAAGTCAAGGGGAAACATGGGTTAGATTCTAAGTAAAATCAAAGGGAAACGTGGGTTAGTTACTAAGTAAAGTCAAGGGGAAACATGGGTTAGATTCTAAGTAAAGTCAAGGGGAAATGTGGGAATAGTTACTAAGTAAAGTCAAGGGGAAACATGGGTTAGTTACTAAGTAAAGTCAAGGGGAAACATGGGTTAGTTACTAAGTAAAGTCAAGGGGAAACATGGGTTAGATTCTAAGTAAAGCCAAGGAGAAACATGGGTTAGTTACTAAGTAAAGTCAAGGAGAAACATGGGTTAAATTCTAAGTAAAGTCAAGGGGAAACATGGGTTAGATTCTAAGTAAAATCAAAGGGAAACATGGGTTAGATTCTAAGTAAAGTCAAGGGGAAACATGGGTTAGTTACTAAGTAAAGTCAAAGGGAAACATGGGTTAGTTACTAAGTAAAGTCAAGGGGAAACATGGGTTAGTTACTAAGTAAAGTCAAGGGGAAACGTGGGTTAGATTCTAAGTAGTCAATGGGACACATGGGTTAGTTACTAAGTAAAGTCAAGGGGAAACATGGGTTAGTTACTAAGTAAAGTCAAGGGGAAACGTGGGTTAGATTCTAAGTAGTCAATGGGACACATGGGTTAGTTACTAAGTAAAGTCAAGGGGAAACATGGGTTAGTTACTAAGTAAAGTCAAGGGGAAACATGTGTTAGATTCTAAGTAAAGCCAAGGAGAAACGTGGGTTAGATTCTAAGTAAAGTCAAGGGGAAACAGGTTAGTTACTAAGTAAAGTCAAGGAGAAACATGGGTTAGATTCTAAGTAAAGTCAAGGGGAAACGTGGGTTAGTTACTAAGTAAAGTCAAGGGGAAACATGGGATAGATTACTAAGTAAAGTCAAGGGGAAACATGGGAATTAGATTCTAAGTACAGTCAAGGGGACACATGGGTTAGATCTAAGTAAAGTCAAGGGGACACATGGGTTAGATCCTAAGTAAAGTCAAGGGGACACATAGGTTAGATTCTAAGTAAAGTCAAGGGGAATCATGGGTTAGATACTAAGTAAAGTCAAGGGGACACATTGGTTAGATTCTAAGTAAAGTCAAGGGGAAACATGGGTTAGATCCTAAGTAAAGTCAATGGGACACATGGGCTAGATTCTAAAGTCAAGGGGAAACATGGGTTAGATACTAAGTAAAGTCAAGGCGACACATGGGTTAGATTCTAAAGTCAAGGGGAAACATGGGTTAGATTCTAAGTCAAGTCAAGGGAACACATGGGTTAGATTCTAAAGTCAAGGGGAAACATGGGTTAGATTCTAAGTAAAGTCAAAGGGAAACATGGGTTAGAAACTAAGGATTTAACTTATTCATGGCATTATGTGATGAAGTGACCAGTTTCCTCGTCTGTTGATATGCCCCATTATTTGTCATGTCGTTGTGGTTGTGAAGAGTGATCTAGTGACACCTGCAGTTGTCTGTATCTCAGTGCATTTATTTTCTTCTCTGACCATGAATTCTCAACATTCTTCTGAAAAACCACATCTCCATTTCTATGACTAAGTGATAGGTTTAATATATGGTAGGTCATGTCATTATGAGACAGAGTTACTTGCTCTGTTCCTGGCTTCCTTTCTGTTTCCCAGATATATCCCATTTTACAAGCTTAGGTGGATCTCATGAGTTATGTGCTGTGGGAATACAAATCTCTCCTTGACTAGCAAAGAAACCCAGACCCTTTAAAGTCACTTAAAAGTTGGGAGTCTCTGTGGCGAAGTGGTCAAGCTGGGCTTCGAAGGTTGTGGGTATGATTCCGGGCTGCATCCTTTGGTTCACGAGTGAATTTTTTCGGGGACTCTGTGGGTCACCACTGGAGCTACAGAGTTTGTGCTTTGTGCGACGCTTTCCACGCTGCGGAAAGAGACCGAGTCATAAAACCCAGTGCAATGAAGTCAACCCTGTCTACTTTTTTAAAACTGACTCCAGATCTTAGGGTTGGCCAATCAGTCTACTAGACACTATTCGGCCAAAGTTCCCCTGTGTACTGTATTACAAGGAATATTAATATATTTCTTCTTCTTTCTCATTCATTCTGTATACATGTACAGTAAAACTGATATTTGGGCCTGTCATTTCCATGGCCGAGTTTGCATTCCTTTTTCAGTCCCTGTTCTCTTGGTGAGATTTGCAGATTAATAGCACATTTGTACTGCTCTGCTGTATAAATATGTGTAATGGGGCTATCAGACCAGTCCAGGATCTGTCTGGTTGGAAGCTTGCCTGTTCATTTCTTAGTTTGTCATTGGCATCCCATAATTCTCCAAAATGATCATGCTTAATATTTCCCCACAAACTGACATCATTCCTGTGTAATCTTCACACTCCTGCAGATCCCCTATCTTTGGCATCTTTATCAAATATCCTTCTCCCCAGACTGCAGGTGTTTCTTCACTGCGAAAGTTTTTGAAAAAGAGATAAGACAGTTATTTTTACACTTATTGTTCTTATCAATGAAAAATGGTGAAGCCATTTGCTTGTTTTGTAGTTAAAAAATAAAGCATAACATAGATTTTATAGTTGTAGATTGGATCACAGTTTTATGGTGAAACTTTTCTTGTGTTATTCTATGTAAATTCTGGGAAAAACAAGCATGTATATTATGATGGAGCTTTTATCTTAGACAAATTGCCAACCAAGGAGCCTGGTCAGCCCTGCCATGACATGTAGTCTTCAGGCTGTTTCCTTGTACCAGGATAAGGCTTGTAACCTCCAAATTGCACTCGTCTGCCTGATGTCGTTGGCCCAACATTCGGCACTAACAGAAAGCACATAGTGCCATCTACTGTTATATGGTATCCCAGTCATATATGACTAAGACGAAACAATTACATGTGATATTTACTACTGATGAAGCTGTTTGTTTTTTACAAGCAAAGACTGTACACATGTGGTATTTACTAACGATGAAACTGTTTCACGTTAATCACGAAGATTTAATCTTATACCAACAGATCAGGCCGATATCTGGTGTCTGGAAACAATGACGGCACGGTTGCATTCTGGGATACCCTCGGCCCTATTGAGGAGATTAATGGGGATGCATTTCTCAAACCTTGTTCGCAGTTTCAAGCACATGGTGACTGTGTGAATGGTGTCAGGTAAGAAAATCCAATTTTCTTGTTCACACTTAAAAAAAATTAACTTGTACCATTTACTGGCAGTGCATTGAGAATTGTTATACACTCCAATCACTACAAGAAAGTGCTTATACTGCCTACACATGTTGCGGGTTTCACTGGACTAACTGAGAGTGTGTGTTTGTATCATATCATCTCTTCCCCCTGGATATTCAGTTGGAATGTAAACAATGAAATACCAAAAACCCACAGAGCAAACATGACCAACCAAGGCCTAATCCCAGCCAGTCTGTGTGTGCTGTTCTGTATTATGTGTGCTGTTCTGTATCATGTGTGCTGTTCTGTATCATGAACTGGTTCATCCTCACATGTCTCAGCAGATGTGACATTCCTGCACTGGTACTGCACACCCTACTGGTTTCTGGACTTGGAGAAGGGAAGAAGAGCTCTGCACAGCCCTGTGGAACCTGGTCAGGAGAACAATCTCTAAACAAACCTCATGCCAATAGATGCCAGCCCTTGTCAGGGCTTATGATCTGTGTCAGGGCATTATGATCTGTGTCAGGGCTTATGATCTGTGTCAGGGCATTATGATCTGTGTCAGGGCTTATGATCTGTGTCAGGGCTTATGATCTGTGTCAGGGCTTATGATCTGTGTCAGGGCTTATGATCTGTGTCAGGGCTTATGATCTGTGTCAGGGCATTATGATCTGTGTCAGGGCTTATGATCTGTGTCAGGGCATTATGATCTGTCAGGGCTTATGATCTGTGTCAGGGCATTATGATCTGTGTCAGGGCATTATGATCTGTGTCAGGGCTTATGATGTCAGGGCATTATGATCTGTGTCAGGGCTTTATGATCTGTGTCAGGGCTTTATGATCTGTGTCAGGGCTTTATGATCTGTGTCAGGGCTTTATGATCTGTGTCAGGGCATTATGATCTGTCAGGGCTTATGATCTGTCAGGGCTTATGATCTGTCAGGGCTTATGATATCAGGCTTTATGATCTGTGTCAGGGCATTATGATCTGTGTCAGGGCATTATGATCTGTGTCAGGGCATTATGATCTGTGTCAGGGCATTATGATCTGTGTCAGGGCATTATGATCTGTGTCAGGGCATTATGATGTCAGGCTTTATGATCTGTGTCAGGGCTTATGGTGTCAGGCTTTATGATCTGTGTCAGGGCTTTATGATCTGTGTCAGGGCATTATGATGTCAGGCTTTATGATCTGTCAGGGCTTATGGTGTCAGGCTTTATGATCTGTCAGGGCTTATGATGCCAGGCTTTATGATCTGTGTCAGGGCTTATGATGTCAGGCTTTATGATCTGTGTCAGGACTTTATGATCTGTGTCAGGACTTTATGATCTGTGTCAGGACTTTATGATCTGTGTCAGGGCTTTATGATCTGTGTCAGGGCTTATGATCTGTGTCAGGGCTTATGATCTGTGTCAGGGCTTTATGATCTGTGTCAGGGCTTATGATCTGAGTTGAGTTGAATCAAGAACCGACATCACTGCACTCAGGACATTCCCATATGTGCTCAGTCCCCTCGTTCAGCAGCCAGCGAAAGTCATACTACTAATTGTTCCCACCGCTATCTGATTAAATGTTCTCCTGGTCTTCCCTCTCAGTTTTGAGATTTTTCCAGAACCCCTGCTGATCCCCCGCAATCTCATTCTTTCCACATATGATCTGAATGCAGTAAAAGTTTTTTGAAGTGAGTCTCCAGCATAAGCCAGATTGTTGTTTTGTGTAAATTATCGCTCAGATCTTGTATCCATCTGTGTTATGGTCTTTCTATCTCCTCTTTTAATGCACACTTACCTCACTAATTATCTTCTCGAAACTTGTCTTTTTACCCTGCACTACACTATATTAAACTCCTGGCCACCAGTGTCAGCAGTTGCGTGCACTAACCAATATACAACACTCTCTGTCTCTCTTTTGTCAAGAAGATGAAGAGGCGGGACAAAATGGGGTGGGGGAGGGAGGTCCCGGGTCCATATTTTTGGTGACCAAATGAAGTGTATGTGAGCAAATGGTCATTACCATATTGCTTGCATTTATTATCCAAAGCAAATCACTTGTTCTTTTTGAAAAAAATTACCGGGAAGGTTAACCCAGTCAACAAATGCCCGCAGAAGTCGGATGTGTCGGCCTAACGGCGCAAGAACGCAGCTCTGCTTTAAACAGGCACAAGGCAGTCACATCCGGAAAAAAAAATCCGGATGAACGCAGAAGAAGAAGAAGAAGAAGAAAATTATTGCTGGTGAAAAACAGATTCTGCCAAAAGTTGAAGTGTGAAAATATAGCCTTCTCAAGACCACAATCTTGCTAAACCAATGAACTAACCACTATAGCTCCATTGTTTCAGAATATGAGTTAAGTATTTGTGTTTTTCAGTTTTAACCACCACAAAAACTTGCTGGCTACTGCATCTGGTCAACGACATTTTCAGAATTTTGACTATGACAGCACTGATTCAGCTGAAGATGAGGCCATGAGACATGCAGATACACCAGATTTTTCTTTGCGGTTGTGGCAGATTCCATTGCTGTCTTAGTTGCAGCACATCATGGACATTCTTTGTCACTATTCACAAGAATCTTAGAAGTGCGCTTGATTTTTATATGATTGTTGTTTTTCCATATGGTTGTTTGTTAACTTTTGGCCTCTGTCTATCAAGAAATATCTTGTCAAAACAATTGACAACCTATAAGAATAATAGAAGACCCTTCAGAACAAATGATAATCCCATAAAACAATAGACAAGCCCATCAAAACAACAGAAAGTTTGTCAGAACAACAGACTGAGAACAAATGAAAACTCATTAAAATATTTAGAGATCAAAAGACCAAGTCAGACCACAGACAAGGCACAAACAGACAACTGAGTCAACTCATTAGACCACACAGACAAAGGACAATTTACAACCAAGTCATATAAGAACATGTAAACATGGCATAAGAGACAAGCTATTAGAGTACAGACAAGACATACATAGAGGTCTGATCTAATGAAAGTATTATAGCAGTTTTATGTGTTCAAAGTTGTAAATATTTACATCTGACAATCATGTATGATTGTTGATGTATAGGTATTTGCAGTTTGTTTTAGAAAAATGCTTTGTTACTCTAACCATTTGATATTGCTTCATAAGGTTATTACTTGTTAGGAACATTTTTAGGAAGTTTTATGATATAATCTTGTTTCATAAGGTTATTACTTGTTAGGAACATGTTTAGGAAGTTTTATGATATAATCTTTAACAGATTCAGTACCAAACAACAAGTAGGGTTGGAGCAAACAAACATGGATGACAGAAAATGAGAAGTTGAGTTGTGTCACAGTTATGACTTAACTGTTTTTAATATAGTTGCAGACATTTGTATTATATATCAAATTAAAGGGAATTGCATAGGGAAAACTACTGAATCAATATTTTACTTATATTTTGAAAAAAAAACAATCTTTTAAATTTTAAGATATCTAATACATTATTACAAAAATAAGGGAAAAATGATTCAAAATTTTCATTTACCATAGCAAATTTCCTTCATTTTATGAAGATAATCCAATTAAATTAAGTAAATGATAAATGCATCAATTTTCTTCACAAATATCACAAAAACTGCTACACAGTACTATGAGAATATCATTATAACATCAAATTTTGAAGCACATCGTTTTCACACAAAATTGAAAAAGTCAGGAAAACACTGCCAGATTTGTACATACTAGAATGAGAACCATTATATATATACTATTTTCTATGTAGTTTTAGTTATTTAAATACTGCTCAGCTTATTTGTGATAGGCAAAGCAAACTTAGATGCACAAGTGTGACCCATTAGATCACACACATTTTGATATGTGCCATCATATGACGAACTTTCACTGTCAGTTTTGTTTTTCCTGTCGCCACCTGCTAAATAATTTAACTGAATAGCCACATTACTGCACATGGTATCAGTATCTTTCACAGAGTCATTTAAATCAGAATCACAATCATTAATTGTTTCAAATGATAATATGATGTAAATTGATGAGGTCGTGCGCTAGTTGGCTTTGCCATTTCTCATATAAAAAAATTTACCCTCAATTTAACAGATTTCTACTCAATTTTGAGGTGACATGACTGTTTGTTTCAATCATTTGGAAAGATGGAAGTCTCTGCAATGTAAATTTCCATTCATTGGGCATTAAAATTGTGGAAGGTAAGGGAACAAACAAAATAACACGGTGCCAACATTTCTGCAATATATAAACCCATGGCAGATGTGGAAAGTTGCTTAAGATGGTTAATCATCCCATGAGACTTGATCAGTGAAATACTTGAACATGCATATTTCCTGTGTCAGCATGCAGGTGCAAAACTGGTGTATTTAACCAATCAGCCGAGCAGCACACATCTGACTGCGAATATAAGTGTTATAGAAGAGTGTTGCAGATTCATTACATGGAAACGAGAACACACAGATCTGTTCAACAAGAACTCAGTATGGTAGAAGACTGGTTATTAAGACAAACAAAAATGAGGAAAATGACATTTTTGGGCATGTAAAAAAAATAAAAGACATGGAGAGAAGTGAAACGGGAAAGTGGAGAAGATGAAAACCACAACGTAGATAGACAACAGTTATAATAATTTACACATGACAACAACACAGGTAGAACTTTGGGCTTACGAAATAAAACCATTTTGAAAGACTTTTATGGGTGTCAAGTACTATGCAGGACAGGTCACTGGATGAAATATTTGAAAGATTGTAATTAGTGACTTCAGAAGAATTATAGCAATATGAAATGAATCAAAAATGGTATACCATTATTGTCTGTGTGAAATGCAAGTGTGAAGGATTTCTGCCTTCCCTAAATGTTATATTTTTATAAATTCTTAAACCTTTGTCAGAACCTTCTTGAAGTTATTAGTATTAGAAAATTGCTCCACATGCTTCATTGTTATAACAAGATATTTGAAACATTGTGAGAATGTTTTCATATACTAATATTTACGTGCTATATTGTATGCAATGTATTAAAAATGTTCACTATTTTCCAGTGTTAAATTATGTTTATGAATCCATTGGCATTTATGCATAATCCTTGAAAAGGTCCCAGTGAGATCAGGGTTATGACATCCTGAGAATGTGAATTTGATGACTTTCATTATTTGATGAAAAGTATTATAATTACACACATATTGGGCTGAGGGACAGATGTTCCAGCAGCTAGAATAACGGGTCACTGACGTCTGTCGACTTAATAACACAATGAGATTTAGTTATCTGGGTGTGAGATAAAACAACAACCTGACCTGTATGCTGCTATCTTTTGTCAACCCATCATACATTGAACGGTGACTGCAATCAAAGCCATCATATATTAAACAGTGACTGTAATCAAAGCCATCATATGTTGATGACTATACACAGGCCCATCATGCATTGAATGGCGACTATAAATAAACCCATCATACATTGAAAGGTGACTATAAGCAGACACATCACGCATATTGAATGGTGACTATAAATAAACCCATCAAATCGATCATACATTGGATGGTGACTATAATCAGATCCATTATACATTGAATGGTATCTATAATCAGATCCATCATACATTGAATGGTGTCTATAATCAGACCCATCGTACATTGAATGGCGTCTATAATCAGACCCATCGTACATTGAATGGCGTCTATAATCAGACCCATCATACATTGAATGGTGTCTATAATCAGATCCATCATACATTGAATGGTGACTGCAGTCAATCTTTTCTTGATGTGCTCTGTATCAGGTAACTTACTGTAAGTTCATCCACTAATAATGTACTGTTCTTGAGCAAGCTGAAGGTTTTGGGTTTTGCAGAGAATAACTTCACTGGAGGAGTGATCTGGTTAGTTTACAATGAATTCAGTTGAAATAGATTCAAGTGCCATCTTCCATCGTACCGTGAAACTATTCTGCAGTCCTCTAGTGTCTTTCAAATTACATTAGGGAGGCTGTCAACACAGTGCATAAACTCTGAAACACTGGCAGGGCCAGAATCCATATATGCCATAAGTAGTCTGTTATTTGCAACTACTGAACGTAAACTTGCCAAGAGATCACAACAGCTAAATAAAATGCTGGTGTTGACTGCGACTTCCCATAAAGGATATGCAGCTAACTTTAACTCTGTTGTTTGTAAGCTTTTCTAATTATGACAGTTTGTCCAGGGTAGCCTCATAAAGCCTACTGTCTTACAATGCAACTCCAAGGGATTATAGCCTATGACAGCCTGGTGTGAGAAGGCTAGGCACCTCATCCACTAGCCAGAAATCAGAGGGAAATATAACCTCATGGGCTTCCTGTGAAGAATGTGAAACTGGCCGATGTTCTCACCAACTTATCCAGGTGTTTGAAATCTGTCAGTATGTCAAGGTTATACTGAGTAAATAATTGTTTAAGAAATCATAAGAAATGAAAGCGTCACAGAGTTCTTCAGAGAGTACGAGAGTAGGAAAGCTCTCAGAATGTCACTTGGTAGAATTGTTCCTTTTGACCATATAGGCCAGCATTATTTTCAAGCCTTTATATGGTACTCATTTTTTCCAGCCAGCACAGCTCTGTGGGTCGACCCAGTCTCATAAAATATGAATCCGAAATCCAGGGAGATAGTGGCCACTATTCCTGATCAAATTACCTCATCATGTGCTGTGTTTTTGTAATTGACAAGATGGGTTTCACACCATATCCTAAGTCTTTTTGACAGGTACAAATGGATATTTTCATTATACTGTATATCACTTTCCTTTTCCCATAGTCTCTAGAAGGTTACGATACTGTGGTATGCCTCTGACAAGTTTCGGTGCTTGGGGACACAACCAGTTCCAAGTGGCCGTCTCCATTTAGCCAAGAACCACAAATGGTAAGATTTGCCCAGTCTACACATGAAGGTGGAGTTGGCTTGTGTGACAGTGGCAGGCTGCTAGTTTTCATATTTCACTTCTGCAGAAAAGAGCTAGCCAGTCCTGACACTGCTGGCTGCAGGGCCAGATCTGTCACATGGTGCAAGTGTGTGTGTGCACAAACACGCCCAGCCAGAGTTTACATTTGTCTAAGGTCAGCTAGCTGCCTCATGAATGCTGGATATCTGTGATGCAAGCACAGTTCCACAGAAGAAGACACAACACTGTGACCAGGCTGTGGCTCTGAAGTACTGACAGATTTGATAAACCTGGATAAGTTGTCTCAAAGGTAGGCAAGAAGATTGGCCAGTTTAGGGCAGGTTACGGTGGCATAGGAATGGACTGATAAGAGGCGGACAAGAGCAGCTTTCACCAGGTCATATTGGGCATAGAGTGATGTAATGGGCTGGCAGATTTGGATGTCCAACAAGTGACAGATGAAAAGGTAGTAGAGATGATGAACAAGTGTACACTGATGATTCTATGCATCGTGGAGAAAAATGTGGCTGGGGCTTCTGTGCTAACATCAAGTCTTGCTGATGAAACGAGCCTACAGGTCTACCATTCCAAGTATTAAGATGGATGTGGCTAGCGGGCAATTGAGTCACCAGAGCAATCAGTGTCTGATTCTCAGTCTGTATTGTGTGAAGTACAAAATCCGGGTCAAGCTGGAGTGTGAAGTATTGAGCTCTTGGATCTGTTGGCTTCAAGATTGTCAGCAGTGGGAACCCTCATCATGGACAAGGCAGACATTGTTGTGACTATCTATGAACAGCTGCTAGTTGAAGATACAATAACAGTTTCAACATATTTAAGGATGCTTGAGTTTGGATGTAAGACATGTTGTAAATGGAAACATTCTTTTTATGGCTAGTACACATTTTATTTTATTCAGAACAGTGTGTACATGGGGCAGTAAACAAGTTTCTCACTTCAGTATGCAGAAGTTAAGGCAGTAACAACAACAACAACAGCAACACAAGTCCTGTAGCAGAAGCTGGTGTGGGTATGTAAAGTGCTAGGACCATCACATTGTGTAGGTCTCAGTGCAGGAAGAAGTCAAGGCATGCACCTCAATATTGGTGTGGATTTTAGTCCTTCTCTATAATCACACTTCAAGGTGATGCACTTCTCCCATCACATGCCCTGTCTGTGCCCAGAACCAAGCATGATTACATTCACAATGGCCTGTGGCAGGAAACAGTTAAATACATTTCAGTGTAAAATGGGGTAAGGAAAAGATGCATGAACTGGATATAACTTGCACTGAAAACTTCAAAAAGCATAATTAAACATTTCTTCTGGAGTCTTCAGGGTAAGTTAAGATAAATATACACAGACCAAAACATGCAGAAGTGAATCAAAAACATAGGTGCATAATATGAGACAGATGTGGCAGCATCTACAACGGTTGTGGTAGGACAGCCTGACATGTATTTGAATACTCCAATCAATCAATCATGTGCCATCACCACAATGAATATTGGCTGCAATGGATCTCCAACACTGCCTGTCTCTCACCCTGACTACATTCTGTCAGTTCGTCCATCTCTTGATGTTATCTTCCCACTTGTATCGTTGTCTACCACCTGCTCGCTTGCCTTGAGCCTTGTCCTCCAGTATGGTTTTTATAAGAGTGTTATGTCTTTTAACATGGCCAAAATATTTCACTTGTCTCTTTTTTATTTCTTTCATCAACTCTCTTTTCATCCCCAGTTTTTCTAGAAACTCTATATTTGATTGTTTTTGTTTCCACGAAATACAACATATTCTGTTTATCCACATCTTCAGGGCCTCTATTCAACTTTCTAGTTGCTTATTCAATGACCAGTCTTCCGTGAGTAGTGTTGCATATATGTAACATTTGAAAATTCTCATTTTTAATGTGGTTAATCTCTCTAGATGTTAATACTGATTTCATGCCGTTGAAAGCATTTTAGGCCATTCCTATTCTCTTGTTTGATTTCTATTTCACTTCTGTCATCACCTGTTATTATATGTCCAAGATAGGAGAATCTTGTTACTTGTTCTACTATCTCTCCGTTTACTGTGATGTTCATCGATGACCTTTCCTTTCCACTGCTAATTATCATAGTTTTCAAGTTTTGGATGTTAATATCTAAGTCACATTTTGCACTATGCCTGTTTACATGTTCCACAAGGTTTGTAACTCTTGCTCGCTTTCTGCTGGTAACACGGTATTGTCAGCATACCTAAAATTGTTTATGATTCTTCCATTGATGTTAAGTCCAGACAGTTCGACTTCTTTAAAAATTCTTTCTGTATTTAGGTTGAAGAGGCATGGGTACAACACACATCCCTGCTGTAGTCCTCTTGTTATCTCTATGGGCGACAACTAATTATTTCTGTGTCTAATTGACACCACTTGTTCCCTGTACAAGTTTTCCGTCCACTCCTGTATCTTAAAGGCATGTAATTAATCATTTATTTTGTGCTCTATCAAAAGCTTTCTTGTAGTCTATAAAACATATATATTTTTCTAACTTCTATATATTTTTCACTTAACATCCTCAAACAGATAATTGCTTGTCTGGTGCCGCTGTTTTTGCAGAACCCAAATTGTTCTTCAGCTACTTCCTCATCTATTTTATGTTGAATTCTTTCTTGCATGACCTTGAGGAGTATCTTAGGTATATGACTCATTAAGCTAATAGTTCGGTAATTCTCACAATCAACAGCTCTTGGCTTCTTGGGTAGTGTGATGAAAATTGATGTTTTTAAATCCTAGGGGACATAATTATATAATTCTGTGATAGTATCAATGACAAAGCTTGATAAGGAGTTTATCATCTCTGTTGTTATCTTACTGGGACCTGCAGCCTTTCCTCCTTTCATCTTCTCTTTCCGCCTTCTCTACTTCAGCCTTTAACATGTTGTCGTTTCTGTTTCCCATACCATGTTGCCCTACTATCTGTTTATATTTAGTTTTTCCAACCTTTGCGTTCATGTCTCCCATGGCAATTAGGACCTTCGATGATTTTACAACTTTCAGCGATTGTTGTAGGTCTTCATAATATTCTTCTAGCTGTTCATCACTATAATCAGTTGCTGGGGCATAAGTCTGTAGAATTTCTATATCGGAAGGTCTTGCCTTAATTTTCAGTAGTATCATTCCATCTTTATAAGCCCAGAATGCATTAATATTTGTCTATATATTTATTTTTACTAAAATTCCTACACCTCTCTCATGATGATCTCCTCCCGAGTTAATGAATATAAAATCATATTTCCTTATATTACTAGCATCTGTCTTGATTTTGATACACCTAAGATATCTAAATTTATGTTGTTTGCTTCTGAAATCAGGTTGTTAAATTTCCTGCTTGATGCAGTGTAGATCTATGTATGTTCTATGTACCAATTATCAGACTTCTCCTACTTTTCAGGTAGGTTTTGTCAGAATGCACCCTTTCAAAAGAATTTGAGATGCACTCATCATTATGCACTTCCTTACTCACTATAGGAGTTTACTCACTATAGAAGTTGTCTCTTCCCTGAGCATATTTACAACAGGCTCATCTCCAGGGGCCAAGAATTACCCTTATCACAGTGCTCTCTCCAAGTGGGTATTGAAACATCCCCAGGAGGCCAAGAATTACCCGTATCACAGTGCTCTCTACAAGTGGGTATTGAAACATATCCAGGGGCCAAGAATGATCCGTATCACAGTGCTCCCTCCAAGTGTGTATTGAAACATATCCAGGGGCCAAGAATGACCCGTATCACAGTGCTCCCTCCAAGTGTGTATTGAAACATATCCAGGGGCCAAGAATGATCCGTATCACAGTGCTCCCTCCAAGTAGGTATTGAAACATATCCAGGGGCCAAGATTGACCCGTATCACAGTGCTCCCTCCAAGTGGGTATTGAAACATATCCAGGGGCCAAGAATGACCCGTATCACAGTGCTCCCTCCAAGTGTGTATTGAAACACACCAAACTGGGTACGAGGACATGTTCTGGGAGGTACAAGTGGCCAGTGTGATAATGACTACGTCAGTCACCAAGTTCTGAGTGGTCTATATAAATATGGGGCTAGCACCGTATTCACAGAACGCCATAAAGCGTGGGACAGTGTCCTTTACATTGTAGGACGTGTACATGACATGTTCTCTCATCAGTTGGAATTCCCATTTATTACCATTAAGCGATACAGTGAAATTGACTAATTAGATACATCAGTTACAAAGATAAGATAAAAACCACAGCTGATCACAGTGACATATTTACAGTTTATGAACAGGTCTGTCATGTAGCTCTGGTTACAATTCTATGGATTCTGGTGATGACTGCTCATCTGACAAAATATGAGATAATAATGATAACAATATGCTATACAACACCTGGCTGTGAATTACGTAGTTGTTTTCTATTTTTGTTTTACTGTATGGACCTACGGTTAGCGGGGTAGGGGTATCCCCCGTCAACGGAGATGTAAGACGCCTCCTTTCCTCGGTTAGTCTACGGGACACCCTTGGGCAAGGTGGAGTACCCGTTTAGCCCCCCCCCCCCCCCCCCAATCAGGGTTACGTGAAGCCATATAAGCAGGAGGTGGATGGAGTGTGAGAGCAGCCGACAGATTGCTGTTGGTTATGGTCTACACTCTGCGGCGATAGGCAGATGATCTCATCAGTAGAGACAATGGCTATGGCCACCGACTAGTACAGTCACTGCCCAGAAGGAAAGCAATGGCAAACTACCTTTTGCAAAACTTGCCAAGAAACCATAACAACCATGAAAGAAAACACAATAAGAAAGATATCTGGTTGCGAGACCCCCAGGCCAGGGAGATCAGATAACATTGGGGGAAGAGTGTGACACAGGGACCAGTAGGCATACTAGTAATCGTGATGATGGAGTTAATCCTGTGTTACCAAGGAAACCCCATGTGTCAAACTAAAAAACAGAGTGAGAAAAGGAACACGGAATGTGAGAAGTCTGTATGAGGGGAAGCTTAAAGTAGTATGTGATGAGTTTGAGAGGTTAAATATTCAAATTTTAAGAATGAGTGAACATCGTTGGAGAAGCAAGCGACATTTTTCATTTATTCTGCTAGAGACGTCGGAGGCCAGAGTGGAGTGGCATTTTGTTTAGATAAAACAACTTCAAAAGCTTTAATGGGATATAACCCAGTTAGTGATAGAATCCTCACTATTAGACTTAAAGGCTGTCCAAAAAACACAACTGTCATACAGATATATGCACTTACTTCAACAGCAGAGGAGGACGAAATTGAAGATTTTTACAACACACTGCAAGACACATTAAATAAGATTGGTCATAATGATATAGCAATAATAATGGGGATTTTAATGCAAAAGTAGGTACAGGAAGAGCTGAAAATGAGAGACACGTTTTAGGAACATTTGGATTGGGAAATAGAAATGATGCAGGTGACAAATTGAATTTTGCAAAGAAAATGAGCCACCACACTTTTTAAATAACACCCAAGAAGACTCTTCACATGGAAGTCCCCGGACAGTATTACCAAAAATCAGATAGGTTATATTTTAATACAAAGAAGATGGAGATCAAGCATAACATCTGCAAAAACCCTACAAAGTGCAGACTGTGATACGGATGATCAGTTATTAGAAGCAGATCTGAAATTAAAACTCAAAAGCTTATCCGAGGACCAAGGCCACTTCGTTTTGATCTCACAAAAATACCAGATGCATACAACATAGAAGTTAGGAATCGTTTTGGGGTCTTGATGTCTGTACAAGAGGAAATGACACCTGATGAACTGGCAGAACAAGCAAGAGATATCTTGATAACTGCAGCCAAAATTTAATTCCGACCAAGAAAAAGCACCTTAAGCCATGGGTTGCATCTGACACGTTAGAATGAATCAAACAACATAGAGAACTGAAACAGAAAGGAGGTGAATCCAATAACAGCAGGATGAAGTATAAATCTTTAACTCGAGAAATAAGAAAGAACACAAGAAAGGACAAAAATCAATACATACAAGATGCTGTACCAGAATAAAGCAATGTCATAAGACTGGAAGAGATTATGAAATGTTCAAAGAAATGAAGTTATTGACAAGAAATGTTCAACCTCAATTGAATGTTATATGTGACAAGATGGGAAATATTTTAACAGAATCTAGACAAATTCTAGAAAGATGGCAGGAGTACTGCAGTGGAATGTATGGTATGAGTGACAGTGAGGATATGAATGAGATACATGAGCCAATGACAACAGAGACAGAACCTGAACCCTCATTAGATGAAATTGCTTGGGCAATATAGAACCTGAAGAATGGTAAATCACCTGGATGTGATGAGATACCAGCTGAACTAATTAAAGCGGGAGGAGAAGAAAGCATACACATCTATCATGCATTATGTAAAAAGATATGGAAATATGGTATATGGCCAAAAGATTGGAAGAGAACTATCTTCATTCCAATACCAAAAAAGGGCAACCTGAAATTATGCACCAACTATAGAACTGTTGCCCTGATCAGTCACGCAAGTAAAATTCTACTAAAAATCATAATGGGAAAGCTTCGTAAGAAAATGGAAGAAGAATTTAACGTGGTTCAAGTTGGATTTAGACGAGGAAGAGGAACAAGAGATCACATTCTCAACATGCGTTTAATGATAGAGAAATGCATAAAATTGAATACAAACCATTTCTCATGCTATGTGGATTATTCAAAGGCATTTGACTGTGTACAACATCAGAAACTTTGGGAAATCATGAGGAATATGGGCTTTCCATCACATGTAATACAACTCATAAGAATGCTCTATCTAGACCAACAAGCAGCGGTTAGAATAGATGGCGAGACATCAGATTGGTTTGACAACCAGCAAGGAGTCCGTCAAGGATGTGTGCTGTCCCCCTATTTGTTAGACCTGTGCGCCAAAAACATGAGAAATGTAAGAGATGATCCACGACTCTGGTTATCGAGTGAGGTGGCAGAACATGACCGCCCACGCTTACCGGCATGGCACATGATGGATGGATGAATATATATGATGCCCTAGATATCGGTGGTCATGACATACCAGAGATTCGGTATGCTGATGATACAGTATTGCTATCCACAACACAGACTGGTATAGAAAACCTAATAGCCTCAACCCAATTGAATAGTGAAAATCACAACTTATATCTTAGCATATCAAAAACAAAGATAATGCATACAGATAAAAGTACTGTGGAGAAAGAAATATATGTTAATGAGGAAAAATTGGAGGTGGTAGAAAATTTTGAATATCTTGGGTCATTGATTACCAACAACGGTGACCCAATGAAAGAAATTAAATGACTACTATCAATTGCTCTTCAAAGACTAAAACAACTGGATACATTATGGAATGGGACAGACAGAACTACAAAAATTAGATTTTTAAGAGCATGCATCTTTCCCATTGCAACATACGCCTGTGAGACCTGGACACTTACTAAACAAGCTGAACAGTGCATACATGCCTTTGAATATAAATGTTATAGACGAGTTCCAAGAATATCTTGGGTAAAGAAAAGAACAAATGCATCCATACTCCAAGAGCTGAAAACAAAGAAAATTGAAATATTTTGGTCACTTGAAACGTCACGAAAGTTTGGAGAAAACAATAATGGAGGGGTATATGCCTGGGAAGAGAGGAAGAGGAAGGCCAAAGAGAAGATGGGTGCAGGATGTGGCGGATGATCTCCAGATTGGTGTATCGGACGCGGGACATCTTGCTTATGACTGAGCGATTTTCCGGAAGGTTGTCATGGGAGCGAGGTTCTGCAAAGGACATGCTACTGAGTGAGTGAATGAATGAATGGACCTACTATACCAGAAGATGTTCCGCATCACTTTCGCTTGGACCACCTATGATAAAACAGCCTGTCAATGGCTGGCGTCCCTTCCAGCCCAACTCCTGGCTACCCTTGGGTTCCAGTTAACAACAGAACCACCATATAAAATGCACATCTATGACTACCTTTTCTGCTCCAGTCTAATGTCTGTCAGTTGTTGTTGTAAGCGGGATGGTTTTTAGTGACATAAGTAAGTCATCATAGAGCGGGTCACCTCTAGATAATGTTGGCCACAGCGATGGGATCTTGTTCAAAACTCACTATGAATCACAATGACACAATTCTTCTTTTTACCTTTCTCTTTGTCACATTAGAAATGAATAATTTGTGGAAATACACGCCCACAACAATCATACGTCCTTTCCCTTCCCAAGCCGTTTGCCGTGTGTCCTTATACACCTGCTTTGATGTAGCACTCTACGTCACTTGTGTTCAGGCAAACTTGTTAAACAAACGAAAGTACTGATGCTGACCTTTTTCCTTGCCTGTCATGAATCCCTGGGAGAATTACAGGGACAGGTAATTGTGTTGGTCATCGCTTCAGGTCCATAAACAGTCGCATTAACTCGCTGTCATCCTGTCCTGCCTTATTTGAGACATTTTGATCCTATATGCACATTGTCTGTATACCACATGAACTATAGCAACATCACACAACTGGAACTGAATAGTGACATTTACAGTCATAAAGTATACAGCGGTGAAGGCCTCTTTAACATGTCTAAAGCACAATGAGCATATGGGGCTAGACGCATGTTTTGTATAGATCAAAAGGCACTAAGCCCCCCAGAGGAGGGGGGGGGGGGAGGGAGGGGAGAGAATTTTAGGGTTTCCAAGGGGGAATTATTCTTCTTTCGTTCGCTGGAAAAGGGGAGGGGGGATGACATTCTGACATATAGTGAAAGGGTGCATGGACCAAAAAAGGTGAGAACCACTGCACTAAGTGGGTGATGTGGTCCAAACCACACTGGCCACGTTTACTTCTTAAAGGCTCAAGACATTTCCTGGTACCCAGTTTAGGCTGGGTTTATGGTACCCATGTTAGTATGGGTTTACCTGGAAGCCTAGGTCAATTAAAAAAAATGGAAACCAATCCGATACGGATTGGATCCAAGACCACTGGCATGGAAAGCAAGTGGCTAGCCACTGTGTTACCGCAGCTCCCGTATATAGTAATAGTCTGACAACGAAAAAAAAAAATAAACAACACTTTTAAAGCCGGAACTTAAGTACACAACCACATTCCATCTCTCAGAAATTTAGTTCAGCAAAACAAAATTGAAATGCGACTCATGGTTATCCTCCAGGCGTACTGTCATATTAGAATCCATTGTTCTAATATCCACGGTGTCATTTGTATGACATTCCAGAAGTCCTAATTGGAATGTAAAACACAGCAACATGTTAACGGTTTTATAATGTCAACAAGTATAAATGTTACGTTGTATTTATTCTGGTTACTAAATTCAAGGTTTAGTGAAACCTGAAATCAGACCAGTTTAAATACTAACATGTAACTAGTTTAAAATCTGCAATGTAAATAGTCTGAAACCTAAATTGAGACTAGTGTAATAGCCTAAACTGTGGCAAGTTTAAAACCTCAAGTCAGACCAGTTTAAAATGTATCTAGTTTGGCACATAAATTATACGTTTGAAACATAAGAGCAACTAGTTTGAAACTTACAATCAGACTTGCTTAAAGATAAAAATTTTAAAAAGTTTAAACTTCATATCAGACCGTTTTAAAGCATACAAACTAGAATCCAGCGACTAAAGATGGTCTTAAAATAAAGAGATTGACTAATTTTTATGAAGTTCTCTATATGGGTAGGTCACGTCCGTGAAATGGATTAGAACTAAAGGCAGAGGTAGATTGAAAAGTTAATTAAAAACTGGAAAAAAAACCTACAACTATATATACAACATGTTTTGCCAACAACAAAAAGAAACAAAAAGTTAGTTGCATATTCTTTACAGTCGCAGTCAACTCCAGCGTCTTTTGGCTGTTTGTGATTTCATGACTAATTTACGACCAGTAGTTTGCCATTTCTTTCCGAATGACCGGCATTCATACCTGTTTATGGGAACCACCACAAGACTGGCTGTCTGCTTCTAAATCGCCCGCAGTTGAGTTTCGATTGCGGTATGCGGGATTACAAATTGCATTGATAATGCCTTTGCCAAAGAGGCGGTCAACAATTCAAGCAGTATCATAAAGTGATATGCCACATATGAAATGGCTGTTGATCCACGTGATTGAAAACCAGTGTTATTAACATCATTTTTATTACACAACAAGGACTAAAATCACAATACACTCCAGGAAAATAGTTAGCCAAATATAACATGACGTATGCATGCTCTTATATTATACAAAGTCGCCAGTAGTAATGCTATTTGTTATGTATGTATAATATACTTGCCTATTTAGTCACAGAGCAAACCAACACATTTCATATCAACTGTTGTATGCACGTGGAACATGGACAACAGGCAAACAGATTGTGAAACAACTGGTCGCAGTGGGGGTGTAGTTTCTGAGGAAAGTGCGAGGAGTAACGGAGATGGACAGAAGAACAAAAGAGACAGTTCTTCAGGGGACATGAAAACTGTTTGTTGACTGCAGGAATTGGATTTTGACAGTCCAGATTTTTTGGGCACATTTTGTGAAGAGACGGAATTTAAACTTAGTGATAACTGGTAACATTGGTGGGAAAAGAGCAAGGCGTAGGCAATGAGATAAATACCTGGATGGTTTGACCACAGAGATCATCATCATCACCACATCGTGCATACAGACGACTCGTCGCGCTATCGAGAACAAGTCGCCTAATCGGAAGCCTGCCGCGTGAAAGAAAATGTCATATGGCAAGGGTAACTCCAGAAGACACCCGAATTTCAAAATGAGCAGAGTGGAAGCCGCCAACACCATTAAGAAGATGCAAGAAGAAAATTTGCCTGCGAGCAGCAGCAAAACGCCAGAACCTGAAACAACCTCAAAGGAAGCTACCACTTCTACACCAGATGAAGTGGCCCCCGTCGCTTAACCGACGCCAAGACTACAACTACAACTGAAGCCAGCAGCAGCCGTGAAGTTTTCAACAGCACCAAGACGAAGCAGCCCAGTTTACCAAAGACCTCCACATCGGAGGAAACCATAACAACTGAGGAATTCACCGGCAAATTAATGCTAAAACAGACAAGCATGGGAGAAGCCAAACTGTCGGCGCTACCAATAGACATGATAACCAGTCTGTTGGAAAACTAGCTGAGAAGAAACAGCAACTACCAGCCACGCAAGACACCTGATGGAGTAGTGGTCTCCATCAACAAAAACCCAAAGACCACAGCACTTATGCAGAAGATTGCACAAGGAGAGAAGTCCGACATTTGGCTTCACCACGGCATCTTATTGGAAACCACCCGGCACAGCACAAGTAAACGATGGGTCATTAACGAGTCAAGACCCATCTCACCAACGACCAGATCAGTGAGATGCTGACGAGGGAGAACTCGACACTCAAGATCACCAGTGCCGAGAGGATCATCGGCAAGAATAACATCCCCTCCACAGTCGTCATTGTAACATCGGAGGACCGAGTGATCCCTCAAACAATCAAGTGGGACAAAAAAGATCAAGCGCCAGAGCGCCAGATAACGAGAGTGCTACAGTGCTCAAAGTGCAACAACTTTTGGCACACCCGTGCCAAGCTCAAGAGTGAGGTGGAGGTATGCAGATACTGCTCTGGACCTCATCCATACAATCATCGCCAACATGCCAAGATCGACACGGACTTCAGGAGGCCACACTAACAGAAAGTGCGCCAACTGCCTCGGCAACCACGGCGCCAGGTACCTCGGCTGCCCCTGCCACCAAGACAGCAAGGAAGCAATGAAGATCGCCATCAGAACTAACCTGCCCTATAAAGAGGCTAGGAGACAGTACGAGGCCACCAATCGACTCAAAAAAGCGACAAAGTGCAACTGGAAGGCCAACTGAAGGACCTGAGATCAAAGTTCAAAAGCATGGAGGAAGAAACAGACAAGACACACGAGTCACAGATAACAGCCGCTCAGCACATCCTGGACGAAACAAAGCAAGTTCAGAAGAAGATTGGGCAGGATGTCGTCCAATGGCTGCTATAAAGGCTGAGACAGAAGAAGTGCTATCAAAAATTCAAACATCGAAAGAAAAGACAGAATAAACTCTCAAAAAGATAAATGAACTTCTCAAGATCGAAACACCTGAACTAGAAGATGCTCAGCCCCAGACAGAAGAAGAAGCAACAGATGAAGATGTAGAATTGGATGCAAACGGCTGCCCAACTGAAGCCGCATGGGCTAAGACTCAGCATCACTCTCCATCAAGAACGAAACACCAAGCCGCCCACGACATTCGAAATGAAAGAAGACCGAGAAGATTCGAAGATATACGAAGACGGGGAAATAAGTGGAACACCAGGAGAGCTGGTAAAGCTCCCTGAAGGAAACAGCACCATATGACGGGGTAGGTACACAATTACTCCAGGCCTCAACAAGCGCGTGACTCTGTCCAGACATGTAAAAACGTAAGAGTGAAACGAACAAACCTGCAGTAAGCCAACTCTTTCAAGGAAACAGAGATACGCATCTATTCAAAACAATGTTTTCCCGTGATGAATTTGAATAACGAAGACACAAACAATAGATTGCACGATTTATTGCCTGGCATATTTCACTGCATCTCGTCAGGTACATACTGCAGAAATCACACAACTTACGTGAATTAATTAGATAAATCCTTCAAACTGAAATATACACATGTTCGCACTGTAATGTCGATTGTCTACCACGGTAATTTTAAACTGACTAACATGTCTTTCTGCTTGCACAAGGACGGCTTACGAAGGTTGATTATTATAGCTTCAGCAAACTTTAACAATCGACTATTTTGCGCGTTGAACAACACCCGGAAGGCACTGTTTCTTTCAACCATGTGACGGCACTCGAGCTCATGTCTCCCGACCGATGAAGCCAGACTTTTCCGGTGTGTCGGCCTGCCTAGGCTACCATCTTCTGTGTGTAGTATCTTGTCCACCCAATTCGGAATATGTTCCGAAACCCTGCAATGTAACTGTCGCTCAGTTCTGCCTATGTAGATGGCCTCGCATCTGCATGTAAATTGGTAAATACAATTTGATTTGGCGTACAAAGCTACAGGTTCTTTTACTGCTGGGACGGGGATCGGTACGGTTCTGTACCTGATGACTAGAGCTGCAGCACAGAATGTTCGCTCGACTGCTGTGGTGAGCCGGTCCCGCAGACGTTGCATTACGTCATCTTCTGGGAAGGTTAGCTGGATGAATACCTTGAGTTTAGGTACTGTAGTTACTTCTGATTTCGGTTTAGGCTGTTGGCAGTGGCGCTTTATAAATCCTGTGGAGTACCCATTCAGGTTTAAGGCATTCTTCAGAGTTTCAAATTCCTCTGTCAGTGTGTCCTGGGTGCATATCTTCCTAGCACGGTCAAACAGGGTCCGTACTAAGCCCCGTTTGTACTGGACAGGTGCGAAGCTCTAAAAATTTAAGGATTGGCCAGTCCATGTTTCTTTGCGGTACACCGATCTTTGAATTGTGCCTTCTGCTCTACGTCTCATTGGGATATCTATGAACGGTAACATCGTTGTGTTCGTGTTCCATAGATAAAGAGATGTTTATATGTGTCTCGTTCATTGTGGCCTGGAACGACGTTGCTTGTAGCTCGTCTGTGGTGATAATTAGTATATCGTCCACGTAACGACGGTAAAAGGCCAAGTTATTGATTTCTGAGGATCTCTTTTCTTCTAAGTGTGCCATGAAGATGTCCGCTAGAATAGGTCCAAGTGGGCTCCCCATGGCCACTCAGTCAATTTGGCGATATGACTTGTTTAGAAAATTGAATTGTATGTTGGCAGTACATAATTTTAATAGCCTCTCTAGAATAGCTGATGGTATGCCTAGTTTTAGTCCGCTGACCAACGAACACCTTACTGCCTTAAAAGCGTTAAAGGCCAACAAAACCCTCGTAATATTGAAACCTGACAAAGGGAGTGGTGCAGTACTGATGGACATATCAGACTACCAGAGAAAAATGGATGAAATAATATCAGATGCATCTAAATTCAGAGTAGAGCAAACAGTCAACAAGCCGGAGGACCTGGATGCAAAAATGAGGAAAGAAATCCAGTCACTTGTGAATGCAGGACTCATCAGTGAGGCCACTGCAAAAACGCTCACACCGCGTGTCTCCCAAACACCTCAGTTGTACGGTCTACCCAAGCTTCACAATCACAAGCCCGGCATCCCACTAAGATCGATCCTTTCCATGGTTAACTCGGCACAACACCGAATGGCGAGATGGCTAGCTGAAATTTTAAAGCCAGTACGACAGTCCTTCGATCCAAGAACACTCAGAGATACATTCGAACTGGTAGAACTATTGGATACAATGGCCTTAAACAACAAACACATGGCATGCATGGATATTGCCTCTTTATTCACCAACGTTCCATTAGATGAGACCGTGAATATAATAAGCGAACGCATTAGAGACAAACAACTAAAACTAGGCATACCATCAGCTATTCTAGAGAGGCTAGTAAAATTATGTACTGCCAACATACAATTCAATTTTCTAAACAAGTCATATTGCCAAATTGACGGAGTGGCTATGGGGAGCCCACATGGGCCTATTCTAGCGGACATCTTCATGGCACACTTAGAAGAAAAGAGATCCTCAGAAATCAATAACTTGGCCTTTTACCGTCGTTACGTGGACGATATACTAATTATCACCACAGACGAGCTACAAGCAGCGTCGTTCCAGGCCACAATGAACGAGACACATATAAACATCTCTTTATCTATGGAACACGAACACAACGAAGCGTTGCCGTTTCTAGATATCCTAGTGAGACGTAGAGCAGACGGCGAAATTCAAAGATCGGTGTACCGCAAAGAAACATGGACTGGCCAATCCTTAAATTTTTAGAGCTTCGCACCTGTCCAGTACAAACGGGGCTTAGTACGGACCCTGTTTGACCGTGCTATTAAGATATGCACCCAGGACACACTGACAGAGGAATTTGAAACTCTGAAGAATGCCTTAAACCTGAATGGGTACTCCACAGGATTTATAAAGCGCCACTGCCAACAGCCTAAACCGAAATCAGAAGTAACTACAGTACCTGAACTCAAGGTATTCCATTCATCCAGCTAACCTTCCCAGGAGATGACGTAATGCAACGTCTGCGGGACCGGCTCACCACAGCAGTCGAGCGAACATTCTGTGGTGCTACTCTAGTTATCAGGTACAGAACCGTACCGATCCCCGTCCCAGCAGTAAAAGAACCTGTAGCTTTGTACGCCAAATCAAATTGTATTTACCAATTTACATGCAGATGCGAGGCCATCTACATAGGCAGAACTGAGCGACAGTTACATTGCAGGGTTTCGGAACATATTCCGAATTGGGTGGACAAGATACTACACACAGAAGATGGTAGCCTAGGCAGGCCGACACACCGGAAAAGTCTGGCTTCATCGGTCGGGAGACATGAGCTCGAGTGCCGTCACATGGTTGAAAGAAACAGTGCCTTCCGGGTGTTGTTCAACACGCAAAGTAGTCGATTGTTAAAGTTTGCTGAAGCTATAATAATCAACCTTCGTAAGCCGTCCTTGTGCAAGCAGAAAGACATGTTAGTCAGTTTAAAATTACCGTGGTAGACAATCGACATTACTGTGCGAACATGTGTATATTTCAGTTTGAAGGATTTATCTAATTAATTCACGTAAGTTGTGTGATTTCTGCAGTATGTACCTGACGAGATGCAGCGAAATATGCCAGGCAATAAATCGTGCAATCTATTGTTTGTGTCTTCGTTATTCAAATACGCATCTATATTTTCGAAGGAAGAAGTCTTAGATACACTATAAAGGCCCCAATTACAACCAAGTAGATATAGTCGAGGGTTGAACGGGGCCATTCGTCTCAAGCAAAGCAAGCAAGCAAGCAAGCCACAGAGATGACTGAGACGTATCCTGGGCATATCGTGGACAGACCACATAACAAACATGTGCTTGAAAGAGCGGATATTACCACAGTGAACTCACTCCCTCCTCAAGCAGAGACACATCCGGTGGCTAGGCCATGTATTTCGAATGGAGGAAGAATGTGTCCTCAAAGAACTTCTATACGGAGAACTAGCCACAGGGAAGAGGCCAACCGAAAGACCCAAAATGCGATATAGGGATGTGTGTAAACAAGATATGAAAACCCTTGGCATAGATCCAGTAACGTGGGAAAGAGTTGCAACAGACAGACGTTCCTTGAGAAAAGATGAACGTAACGAACTAGTGCTTCTTGAGCGCAATCTGATCCAACAAACTGAGGATAGGCGGCTCAGGCTTAAAACGATGTCACTTACCGCGGGACCTGCCTCGTCTAACAGATGCAGAATCTGTGACATAGATTGGCACTCTCGCATTGGACTATACAATCACCAGCGGTGCTGCCAGGCACCTCCCCAGCGGCACAACTCTATAGTCCTTCAGGACTGAAAGAGGCCTACTACTACTTGGCCACATGGTGTAACTGGGACAAGACCACAGACCTGACCCAAGACTGCTGATAATGTGAGATGGCGACTCATGATTGTCGATGTTTATTGGCATGGTATATGATGACAAAAGCAAAAGTCTGAATACCACAGCTCTGAAGTAACAATTGTGAAGGAAGTATTAATGGCCATGGTGGGAGTGAGTCCAGTAATAATGGCCATGGTGGGAGTGGGTCCAGCATTAATGGTCAGGGTGGGAATGAGTCAAGTAGTAATGGTCAGGGTGGGAATGAGTCAAGTAATAATGGCCAGGGTGGGAATGAGTCAAGTAGTAGTAGTCAGGATCAGAAGAAGTTGAAGTATTAACTGTCTGGGACTAAATAAATTAAAATAACGGGCATTGAGTGGTTTCAGATACTATCTGTCTGTGACAGAAGAGATGATTATCTAGACTAAAGTGTATTATGTAACAAATGTTTGGGATGGAATTAGTTCAATAAATGACTGTAAGGTCATGTGTACTCACCAATAATGTTGCAAATTCTATACTTGAGTGAAAATGAGTGATTGGAATTAGTTCAATAAATGACTGTAAGGTCATGTGTACTCACCAATAATGTTGCAGATTCTATACTTGAGTGAAGATGAGTGATTGGAATTAGTTCAATAAATGATTGTAAGGTCATGTGTACTCACCAATAATGTTGCAGATTCTATACTTGAGTGAAGATGAGTGATTGGAATTAGTTCAATAAATGACTGTAAGGTCATGTGTACTCACCAATAATGTTGCAGATTCTATACTTGAGTGAAGATGAGTGATTGGAATTTGTTCAATAAATGACTGTAAGGTCATGTGTACTCACCAATAATGTTGCAGATTCTATACTTGAGTGAAGATGAGTGATTGGAATTAGTTCAATAAATGACTGTAAGGTCATGTGTACTCACCAATAATGTTGCAGATTCTATACTTGAGTGAAGATGAGTGATTGGAATTAGTTCAATAAATGACTGTAAGGTCATGTGTACTCACCAATAATGTTGCAGATTCTATACTTGAGTGAAGATGAGTGATTGGAATTAGTTCAATAAATGACTGTAAGGTCATGTGTACTCACCAATAATGTTGCAGATTCTATACTTGAGTGAAGATGAGTGATTGGAATTAGTTCAATAAATGACTGTAAGGTCATGTGTACTCACCAATAATGTTGCAGATTCTATACTTGAGTGAAGATGAGTGATTGGAATTAGTTCAATAAATGACTGTAAGGTCATGTGTACTCACCAATAATGTTGCAGATTCTATACTTGAGTGAAGATGAGTGATTGGAATTAGTTCAATAAATGACTGTAAGGTCATGTGTACTCACCAATAATGTTGCAGATTCTATACTTGAGTGAAGATGAGTGATTGGAATTTGGACGCCGAACTCCACCGTTAGGACAAGCTAGGACTGTCTCATTATTCAAATACAGGGCCAGAAATTGTGTCCCCTTGGGATCTACAACAATAATCTAATCAGACAGGAACAAAAAGTGTAATGATTAGGGCAAATGACACAGCAGATCCTGCATCAGGGGTGTGGCAAAAGCTTCACTGAAACATATACTAGGTTACAGTTTTCTTATGTGGGGTGATTAGTTTTATTCCTTACCGAATATTCCTTTCCCAGCTAGTAGAAAAATGTGCAATTTGTTAAAGATGGCGGAGCCACTGCTATTCAAGTAGAAAAGCCAACTTTGTGCAAACAAACAGACCTGATAGTTATGTTAAAATTACCGTTGTAGACAATTCACATTTTTTTGGGAATATGTGTTAAACATTTAAGCTTGAAGGGTTTATCTTTTTGCTTTAGTGTATATTGTGTGAAATCTGCAGTATGCTCCTGACGAGATGCAGCGAAATACGCCAGGCAAATAATTGTGCAATCTGATGTTTGTGTCTTCATTGTTCAAACTCATTTTATGATTTTCAGTCACTCTGGAACATGGCGTTGAATACCCAACACAGTTTACATTGTTACAACCCAGCAGAACCCTTATAGCATTGAATACCCAACACAGTTTACATTGTTACAACCCAGCAGAACCCTTATAGCATTGAATACCCAACACAGTTTACATTGTTACAACCCAGCAGAACCCTTATAGCATTGAATACCCAACACAGTTTACATTGTTACAACCCAGCAGAACCCTTATAGCATTGAATACCCAACACAGTTTACATTGTTACAACCCAGCAGAACCCTTATAGCATTGAATACCCAACACAGTTTACATTGTTACAACCCAGCAGAACCCTTATAGCATTGAATACCCAACACAGTTTACATTGTTACAACCCAGCAGAACCCTTATAGCATTGAATACCCAACACAGTTTACATTGTTACAACCCAGCAGAACCCTTATAGCATTGAATACCCAACACAGTTTACATTGTTACAACCCAGCAGAACCCTTATAGCATTGAATACCCAACACAGTTTACATTGTTACAACCCAGCAGAACCCTTATAGCATTGAATACCCAACACAGTTTACATTTTTACAACCCAGCAGAAACCTTCTCCCCCCCCTTCCCCCCCCCCCCCCCCCCGCTTTGAACTCAAGCGTAGTCCATACACATGTTACTACTACTTCAAGTGCACTGGAATGATTTTTGCGTGTGGGTTTACTTTCTCTATTACAAGTGTCCCTCGCCATCAAGCAAGCCCACTTTGACTTCTGAGGTACTTGTAATTTACATCCTCAAGTCGTGGACGAGAAGTCAACATTTTAGTCCAACTGACTTGTGTAGGGGTTAAAACCCGCTACCCGCTACCTTGGTATCCGCACACCGGATGGTTAAGAGCAGCTGACCTACTCACTTGACCTACTCAAGAAGCAGCGAAATATGATATAATCCTTGTTCAAGTTCCTGTTGTCTTTGCAGAGCCTCCATTCTCAAGTTAAAGTAATGCCATGTAGATACTTCTAGAGGACTGTGAAGTATTTTTTTTTTTTTGCACATCCTTTACAGGACATCGCTGTCAACATCAACATCTTTCAGCTGTATGTTGATTTCTTGGCAAGATTACTCTCAGTAGTTTGCCATTGCTTTTAGAGCGGCCGGCTCAGTTATCCCGCAAGTCACCAGCGGGGGTCGAACCGCTCCCAGCTCTCGCCCTGCTATGAGACTCTGCGTGATAAACGGGATTACGGATAAAGTGTTGTAACCCCTTGGCCAGAGAGACCGGCCTGTGAAGTATTTTTTTTTCTTTTTCTTTAGCATATCCTTTACAGGACTTAGCTGTCAACACCAGCATCTTTCAGCTGTATGTTGATCTCTTGGCAAGATTACGCTCAGTAGTTTGCCATTGCTTTTGTGAAGTATTAGGTCTTCAAATATACAAAGTCATAGCAGCAGGATAAGGAATGACCTGGGTCCTTCTCGGGTCATAAAAACAGGAACGTGTAACTCTTGCGAAACACTTTTTCTCAGGATTTATATATACCTAACCGTTGTTATTTCTGATTGTTATATCCTGCTGCAGCCTGTACTTCTCGTATTCGTCTCAGGTAATTTCTAGACAATTCTTATATTGATCGATCAAATTTTACAAAGCAGAGTTGACCCCAGAGTTGTATACTTTGGGAAAACAGCCTGCCACTGTTGGAGATGGAACCTGGACCACTGTCTGCCTGATTCTGGAGCGACCTTCTCTGTTGGACTCTTTCACCCCCCCCCCCCCCCCAATGTTGTGGCTGACATTCTATCATCATGTGTCATACTGATAAACACGAGTGGTCATGGTTTGCCATCTCACAGGGTCACCAGTCTCGCATCAGGTCTGTGTGCTTGTCTTAATGATACCATGTGACAAAGCCACCTAGACTTTCAAGGCACAGACCTCGCATGGAAAAAGTCGGATGCGGATAAAGGTAAGGCCCTTCTTGCACGCTACATAGAACAGACTGACCAGAAAGACGAGCCCGCCAGACAGAGGACCACAACGACACTCTCTCAGTTGTGCGAGGGGGTCGGGACAGACGAAGAATGGACAATCACAGTTGACATATTGCGTGCGATGCTCAAGAAATCACCTAACACCGCCCCAGGCCCAGACGGCATCCGATATGGTGACCTAATGGTGATATCAGATGATGACATGGAAGAACTGGCCAGAGAATTCAACACCAGTATCCAGAGGGGTCAGGTCAAAGAAGAATGGCTACACAGCTACTTGCTGCCGCTGCCAAAACCGAACAAAGACCACTCCAAGATAAGCGGCTACAGAATCATTACGATGCAGAATACTGTTGGCAAGCTACTGGAGAAAATTGTAGCACACAGACTTGCTTGGGACTTGGAACAGCTCGGCTGCTTCCCGCCCACACTTGGAGGATACAGACGCAACAAAGAGTCATGGCTGAATGCGGCGGTCTTTGCTCAAGATGTTTATGAAGGATTTCAGGTCAGAGAAGAGACATGTGCGGCCGCCATAGACTTAGAGGACGCATATAACAGAGTATCTTTCGAGCACTTGATGCAAACCCTCCTCAGACTGAAAGTGCACCCTCACCTTGTTACGATGGATAGCTGCAGTTCTACTCCAAAGGAAGGTGGTGCTAAGATGCGGGAGTTGGTCTTCTGAGCCGATAACGATATGTCCAGGATTGCCGCAGGGTTCACCACTGTCACCAGTACTATTCAACGTGTATACGGTGCCGATCACTGAACAACAGTTGGATGGGAGGGGTAGGACTCTGTCATTCGTTGATGACATCCTCGTGTATCGACAGGGTCGAGATAGACAGGCGGTTGCCAATGATATGCAGGGCGAACTAGATCGAATTTCCTCATGGTGTACTGATGCCGATGCCCTTGTCAACCCTGCAAAGGCAACGGTTACATGGTTCTCACTAAACAACCATATTGTGAAAACAGACCTGCCGGCAGTAAGAATGGATGGGAGCATTCTGAGTAGAACCCAGTCAATGACATATCTTGGTGTGAGGCTTGATCGTAGCCTGTCCTTCAGAGATCATGTCGATTATGTCATAACGAAGGCTCGAAAAGGTTTGGCAGCAATGAGAGTCATGGCGACTGCCAATATCGAGCAAAGACTGCTATTACTTCTGTTCCAAGGACTTGTGCTTTCACGCATAGAGTATGCCCTGGCCATCCTCACTGTCAGCCCTACACAGATTGGAAGACTTGAAAAGGTACAAAACGAAGCCATGCGCATCATTTTGGGCTGCACGAGAGACACCAGCTGTGTAGCAATGAGATACCTCCTTGACTTCCCGACAATGGAACACAGGATCAAGATCTGGAGAGCTCGTGCATACTTAAAAATAAGTGCAGATGAGCAGCACCCTCTGCATGACGCTGTATTCAGAGAAAAGGGTGACAGGCTAAAGAGGGGCAAATCATGGATGGGTCGGGCGGAAGATGTCGTCGGACAGGTCTGCAGTCTTACCAGTATCAACCCCGGCAAGGAATGGGTGCCGGTGCCTCCAGCTTTTAAGTGTACCTTCTCCTGCATTATCACACTCGACAGACGGTGCAGAGAGCAGAACCCTGCCGCTGTCAATGCAGAGGTTAACGCGCTCATCTATGGTCACTCAGATAGCCCCGAAGTGCTCATCTATACAGATGGATCTGTTGTAAAGCAGCAGAGAAGTGCGTGGGCATTTACAGCCCGTTCAGCGGGCCGAACCGTTCAAGAATCCAGTGGTGCCCACTCTATGACCACGAGCAGCATGACGATGGAGGTGATGGCAGTTACACAGGCTTTCATATGGCTGGAATCACAGCATTATACCAACGTGTGTGTACTAAGTGATTCAATGAGCATGATTCAGAAGGTCGAAGCTGGATCTGTACGTAGACAGTGGACTGAGTCGCTGCGGAAGTCTGTTGTCCGCAAAGTCACCTTCATCTTCGTCCCGGGACATGCGGGAGTCGAGGGAAATGAACGAGCTGATAAATTGGCTGGCTCTGCACCCCCTGTAGATGGCCAGCCCATGGATCGTGCCGATGTTATTAACGCCCTTAAAGATATGGCGAGAACAGAGGATTTTGACGCCAGTGATTCCACATCGCTTTTCAGGATGAAAGACCTGGGAGTAAGAATCGGCACAGCCAGACGCGAGAGGTACATCGGGAAAACAAAGCGCCTCGTCAACCAACACAGAACTGGCACTATTAGCCACCGGACGCTGATGCATATGCTGGGGGGAGGATCTGAGCACCTATGGACATGTCCGGAGTGCAACGAAGATACCCCAACTGATAACTAACTAACTAACTAAAGCCACCTAGATACTTATCTCTTTGCCTTCTACTTACTGTTTTCTCATCAGGTCTGCCACTTGTCATTAAGTTGTTCAAGTTTATTTCTTCTCATACCATTAACAAGACATCTCGACTGTTTACCTCTAATTTCATATTCCAGTCTGCCGTACAAAAGATATTGGTAATTCCTTGGTAGACGCTGAACAGAGTGACCTGCTAACCTCCTCTGTTTTCACTTTCCTGATAAATCTTTGGTACTCACTTTATACGACTGGGTCAATCTTACAGCCTATATGATTGAGAGAAATCACTCCTCCTCTACCAAGAAATGAACCCAGACCAGTTTTGGTAAACCAGTAGAACATTGAGGATGTTGTATGGGTTTCACTGATAGTCTTATACGTGTGCAATGCTACATCATGTTGTTTCGGGTGTATGAGACCATCACTGTAGCCAGTCTCCTTTAAAGAAGTGTGTATTGAAGTTCCTAAAATATCTGTAGTCTGTGTCGTCATGTATTCTTCATGATGAAGTCTCTATCCCCAACCGAGAGGGCGGTTGGGGGAGGGGGGAAGTGTGTTCTCTGTGGCGAAAGAGGGGGGGGGGGGGGTCAAGCTTTCTGCCTCATTCTCTGAAGGTCAATGGTTCGTCTTTGGACTGTCGTTCAGATTAAGATTAGATTGGTAGATTAAGAATTCACACCAGTATATTAATCAGACATTTCAGACCCTTGATGATGTTCGAGTAAAATTTATAAAACTTTAAGAGAGGATCTTCTTATACATAAATATTACTACAGTGCATGTCTAGTTCTGACACAAATACGACAACCACTTCATGCCAGTTTACAGCTGACAGAGATCAGTTTTGACTTCCCTTAGTAGAAGCACTACTGAATTAACATTCCACTTTACTCCTGTTCTGCCGTTTATCCCTCATTGGAGCATAGGTCTTCAACCCAGATACTCCAAGCCATCCTATCTGTTGCTATATCCTGCAGCTCCACCCAAATTCTCCACATGTTATTCATCTCAGTCTCTAATTCTCTTCTCGGTGCGTTTTATGTATTCCTTTATTTCTGCCGGATTAGGGGTTCCAGCTTAAGCCACTACGAGTAAGAATCGCAGAATTTAACCGGAATAATTTTTGCGGTGACATTCGGTTATTTGTTTTTGAGCCTCTGATCTAAGGACATTACGCGTACTCACGATGTTAAATTCCCCAATTATTTCAAACAGACACCGATTACTTGCTATAGTTTTTTCCTCCTCGCTTTACGTTCTGTATATCTCGCGTTTTTTGGAATCCTTGTTATACCGGATAACCAGGCTGTTTATTCTAAGTGGTATGTAAACCCATAAATACCGTTTTATGAGACATGATACATTGTTCTACTATGTATTATTTAATTTAGCATCAATTTTAACGCGTATTTTATCATTTTCGACCATTTAAGTTGGCAATCAATCTCACACTGAAATTATGAAGATCGCATGCTGTAATGCAATATTTCAATGGCGTTATAGCAGTTTTTCTTGTCATACTCCAGCAAAGACCATTTAATATTGTTATGAATATTCAGAGTGACTACAATTATAATGACTGCATGTTTACATTCAACGCCCATTATTGTATTTATGTGTAATTATTCATCTCTACACGGACCAGAGCGTTTATAATTTTGCAACTTTTCAACGGGACTTCTCGGGTAAGAATGGATCTAAAATCTCGGCCTTGCGCTGACAGACAGCTCATGCAGACAGCGCCCTCAGACTGACGTTATCACATCATGATGTGGTCAGTGTATATATCTGTGTGTGTGCGTTTATATATATATATATATATATATATATATATATATATATATATATATATATATATATATATATATATATATATATATATATATATATATATGTGTGTGTGTGTGTGTTTGTTTATATATATATATATATATATATATATATATATATATATATATATATATATATATATATATATATATATGTGTGTGTGTGTGTGTGTGTGTGTGTGTGTGTGCAGCAGTTATCTTCCCCTTAGGAAACATCGGCAATTCTTATCGCCATTGAGCGTTTGTGTTAACAACTGTGATGTGAGTGTTTAGGCCACTCTTTGTCTAAGGGCTAAAATAGTATTTTCCTCGTTGTTCATATTACACACAAACATTAATATCTCTGCTTAGAATTGATCTACATACTTGATTAAGGTACCGTTGGATTTGTTTATTCAAGCGGTATCCAACTATGCAGGTAGCATAATTAAAAAGCAATTTAGAAAATGTGACTAAAATGGCTAAACCTTAAGACTATCTAACTATACTTTTCTCAGATTGTCTCAATGTGTGTCCTATCCAGCACCAGAATCTTCTCTCCACCTTTTGGTTCACTGGTGTTTGTATAGTTCTCTCCATGAGTTCCACATTGGTAATTATATCATACCATTTTAATTGTGTCGTCCTTGTTACACACCTTTGAGAACAAAGTTTTAAGACGCATCTTTGGACCCATTAGGGATACACAAAGTGGAAAGTGGAAAAGAAGAAGTAACAAAGACATTTATGATCTGTTTAAGTCCCCGCTGGTATCATGAAGGCTAATAGACTACAATGGCTGGGGCATATAGAAAGAATGGAAGATAATAAGGAAACAAAACTGGCTTACACTCAGGAAATAAATGACCGTAGACCCCGAGGTAGACCAAGAAGACGGTGGAGAGATAATACATGTACAGACCTACAAGCACTTGGAATCAACGACTGGCAAGAAAAGGTCAACCAGAGAGACGAATGGAGACGGCTTGTATCTGCAGCAAAGAACCTCAATGGCTCGGAACGCTGAAGAAGAAGAATAATTTTAATTGTGTGCAGGCATCAATTAATAAATGTATCTTATTACTATTTGTTGTAGTCACTATCCATGTCTCTTATTCATATTTTAGAGTTAAATATTCACATTTGGTGCCACTTTTCTTTCCCTCATCTACCCAAAATATACAAACATAGTTTGGTAACTAAAACATGTCTGCACTGATATTCTTCACCCACTTGTGTGCTTGTTTGATGCTTAGAGAATGGCACATTTTGAGGTTTGCTTGTGATAATTCTTCAAGCTCACTGCACTGCAAATGCAAGCTTATAACATTTCCACGAGGTATTAAAATAATATGGGTAATTATGTAGATCCACATTTCACGTACATTGACATGTACTAGATACTGTCCTTGCTTCTGGATATTAAAGCTTCCTTTATAATCAGTTGTAACTAGCCTTTTCTTCTTGTTCTTGGCAGCTGTACCATTTGTCTCCAGGTAGAATGGTAGAACAGAGTCTGTGGAACAAACCAACACACATCATTATTATATATTACACATTCTAATCCGAGCTGTTTGAAAATTACTGGTACTTGTTCAAAATCATTTACATGGCGACCTCAGGCTCTGTTTCTGTTGCTTTAAACTTTAGAGATCTCTGTGGGATACTGTCTTCTGGTTATATTGTTATAAGATCGAATAATCTGCTTTGCTATTTTTAATGTAGTGCTTGGATTTGTCCCTGTTTACTTTCTGAAATGATCATTTATGATCTTATCTCTTCTCATTCAGTTTAGAATGTTATCCTTTTATTGGATGATGTTATGTGAGTTGAATGGGAGGTGCAACATTTCCCCCCCCCCCCCCCCACATAATTCAAGCGCAGGCGAGGGTAATCACCTATACAGATGGCTCTGTACTAAGACGTAAGAGAAGTACCTGGGGGTTCATATCGAATGTTAATGGATGGTGTTTAGTGAAGGAGCGTCTGGTAAATTTATTGAACATCTGCTCGCTTTGAACTCTAGCGTAGTCGATGCTGGACTTATTTGTGTGTGTGTGTGGGCTAGCTTTTCCTATTACCAGTGCCCCTCGCCATCAGGTGAATGCACACCCCAAGTCAAGGACGAGATGTCAATATTTTAGTCCAACTGACCAGTGTAAAGGTTGAACCCACTAACTCGCCATAAGCATTTTAAGAGCAAGTGCTCTTACCCACTGGGCCATGCTGACATCCAGCTTGATATCACAGCATCTAATCTGAGAATGGAGGTGGAGGCGGTCACTATGGCTTTCCGCTGCGGACGACAAACAGCACTTACCTCGTGATTATAATGCACAGATTCGGTTACGTGCTTCAATTAAAAAAATCAAAGACAGGGAGCATGCTTTAGATCTGTTCTTCATGACCTGCTGGTAAGTTGGGAAAAGAACAGGCAAACAGATTGGCTGGGTCAGACAGCTGGGTGGGGTATTGGTTCATTAAATGGTTCGTAAAGTTTAGCTTCCATTGTTGTTTCTTTAAGCCAAAAGGGCTGCCTAAATAAGTTATATTCCGGGCAGTCTTGGACTATGTGATCTGCTGTCTGGGGTGCCACATGCATATACATGGCTAATTTGCTAATCTTACATTAATTAATTACAAAAATTAGATTGACACTTACTTAACAAGCTGAACAGCGCATACAAGCCTTTGAATATAAATGATATAGACGGATTCTAAGAATATCTTGGATACAGAAAAGAACAAATAAATACACACGACAAGATCTGAATATTTAAGAATTTTGGCTAATAAAGACGTTAAAACATAGAAAATTGAAATATTTTGGTCACTTGAAACGTCATGAAAGTTTGGAGAGAACAATCATGGAGGGATATATGCTCAGGAAGAGAGGAAGAGAAAGGCCAAAGAAAAATTGGGTGCAGGATGTGGCGGATGATCTCCCAATGGGTGTATCGGACACGGGACATCTTGCTTATGATCGAGAGGTTTTCCGGAAGGTTGTTATGGGAGCGAGGTTCTGCAATGGACATGCTACTGAATGAATGAATGAATGAATGAATGAATACATTTTGCATACCAACGGTTGCATAATAAATTGTGTCCTGTTCTGAGGCACAGAATAATTATTTGCTCTGGTCTGTCGATAACATGGTAATTGTCTGTGCTGATGTTGAGGTGTTTCTGATTGATGTTGTTATTGTTGTCTTTTCGTGGCATATGACAAGTACATCAGGTTGCTCTTCTATTGCACCTGCCTTAGCTAGTTGATATATCTCTGGTTTCCAGGCTCTTCATAGTGAGACGTTGTCATTGTATGGTAGTCAAGTTCAGCCAGTAGTGTATGTAGTATTGGAAATTTTCCGAACTGGAGTACCTGAAGTACAGATTGTGCATTTGTCTGTAGTACCACAGGCTGGGTACCATTATTGGTGTAGGAAACTTCTCTGTTATCTTTATTGCTTTGATTTCTGCGTCATAGTTGAAACAGTTCTTTCCTATTGGTATTCTTGCTTTATCCCCGGTATTATTTAGGTATTCTATGTACACTCCCACCCCTCCATATATAACTGTATGTTGTGTCGACCTGCCTGTATAGACTTGGACCCAAAGGACCTATGGGTATTCATGATCAAGAAAACAGAGTGGCTGTTCTTCCTCATTTAATATTTCTTTCTTTTTTTTTTGTATGGATATGTACTGGTAGTCTATGTCCCTCTCTACGTGGTTTTTTTTTTTTTTTTTTTTGCAATAGAATTCAGGGGATTATCACCTGCAGGTAGGTCAGTGGTTTGTCTGAAGTCATTTGGCTGGATGTATAAAACTGCCTCTTTTGAACCGCCACATTGCAAGGTTTTAAAACCTTTATAAGTTCGGCATAGTGGTTAACTGAACTGCTTGTATTTGCATATTCTTGTCTCTGCATTCTCTCCATCGTCTCCATCCCCGCTAGAGCAAGACTGGTACTGGGACTTGACATCTTTAGAGGATCATATTAGGCTGTAACTAGACCATGATTGAGCATAGAACGTACACAATGGCTGGGGTTAGGCTGGTTTGTTTCCTCCATTAGTTGTTGGTATTTATTTGTCAACAGACTCCAACTCAATGCCCACAGAAAAATTATCACCATAAATAAATACTTACACTGTTTGGGAAACATGACTGTATTGCCCCTGCATGCCTTTACATCTGGTTCCCATTTCTCATGTGATGTGCACTCTGTGGAAATAATTTTGGCAAAACTATTTATTTGAAGTCATATGCAGTTTAATAACTGATCTTTCTGCACTTTTTCAAGCCGATGTTTGTTTAGATATTACGTTACTCATAGTGTGATTGTCCATGGTGTCTATATTTGATTGTCATGCCTAACCAATTATCTTTATCTTTGCTCTGCTGACTTATAAGTGTCCTGGTGTTGGTATATTTAACAGTTCAATAGTTTTAACTTCAGATCTTAGATATGACCTCGCTACCTACCGTATATCAGTAGACGGTACTACCTGCTTTCTATTAGCGCCCAATGTTGGGCGGCGCTCACCAAACCCGACACGCCACATTTGCCAACGGCTTCGGGCGGAGGAGCGCAACTGGAAGTGTAGAAGTATGAGGAAATGCAGCCTAAAGACTAAATGTCATGGCAGGACAGACCAGGCCAGAAACCCTGGTCGGCAATTGGTCTAGGATGGAAATCTCCGACAAGCGGACAGTTAGAGCATCTCTCTGTTGATCCAGTAGCTTCTGCAGCTTGACTTGTTCCAGATGTATTGGTGTTAACTTTCCCCTGGAGTAAACTAGACAGACCGAGAGAGGGATCATGCTGCATGTGCAACACATGGTCTCTAAATTCAGCCCAGGCTGTATGTTATGGAAAGGTATAACTCCATTTTACAAACTAACGTCAACCAAGACGGCGAGGTGCCAGTCAAGTTTTAATGCATGTATTCAGTGCCAAACAAAAATTAGGTATTGACCAAACATTGTATGCAATCAAATGAAAATGTATTATAATGTAAATTTCCATTCATTGAGCATTATAATTGAGTAAAATGCCACGAAACAAAACACATAACTCAATGGCTCTAATATGTAGATATATCGTCCTTCTGTCGAAATGGGAGGTGCCTGACATCTGCGGGAAGACATAAAGATGTAACCTGGTGCCTGACATCTGCGGGGAGACATAAGGATGTAACCTGGTGCTTGACATCTGCGGGGAGACAAGAATGTAACCAGGTGCCTGACATCTGCGGGGAGACATAAGGATGTAACCTGGTGCTTGACATCTGCGGGGAGACAAGAATGTAACCAGGTGCCTGACATCTGCGGGGAGACATAAGGATGTAGCCAGGTCATGATTGAGCTCTGTACACACGCGGTGGTTAGGATTAGGCCTAGACATATGTGCAGATAGACAAGTGATAATGTATGACAAATGACAGACATATCTGGAAACTGACAAGTAATAATGCATGGCAAATGACAGACACAATTGACAACGCATGACACGTGACAGACCTATATGGACATAGACAAGTAATCAATCAATCAATCAATCAGTCAGTCAGTCAATCAATCAATCAATCAATCAATCAATCAGTTGCCGTCTCCAGAATGAAGACTTCCAACACTGTGTGTCTCATCTTGAGTATATATTCTGTCAGGCTGCAGTTCGTCCATCTCTTGATGTTATCTTCCCACTTGTGTCATGCTCTAACTCTCGCTCGCTTGCCTTCAACCTTACCCTCCAGTATGATTTTTATAAGAGTCTTATGTCTTTTAACATGGCCGATATATTTCACTTGCCTCTTTGTTTATTTCTTTCACCAACCCTTTCTTCATTTCCAGTTGATTTAGAATCTCTGGATTTGATTGTTTTGGTTTCCATGATATGCGACATATTCTTCTGTAAATCCACATCTCCAGGGCCTTTATTCGACTTTCTAATTGCTTGTTCATTGTCCAGGCTTTTGCGCCATATTTTTTTTGTCCCGCTGATCCTTTTCAGGACATCGCTGTCAACACCAGCATTTTACCGCTGTTGTTAATTTCTTGGCAAGATTATGCTCAGTAGTTTGCCACTGCTTTCTGAGCGGCCGGTTCACTTATCCCGTAAGTCACCAACACGACGAGAACAGCTATTTCATGTTATTGAAACTATTTTTGACCATTCCTAGTCTCTTTTTACTTTCTGTTTCACTTCTGCCATCATCTGTCCACAGTAGGAGAAAATGCCACTTGTTCTAGTATCTCCTCGTTCACTGTGATGCTTATTGATGACCTATCATTTCCACTGCTAATTATCATAGTGTCCATGTTTTGGACATTACTATCTAAGCTACATTCTGCATTATGCCTGTTTACTTGTTCTATTAAGTTTTGTAGCTCTCGCTCGATTTCAGCTAGTAACACTGTATCATCAGCATACATATTTTATACTTCTTTAATAGATGCAAAGTCCAGGCAGTTTGACTTGTTTAAATATTCTTTCCGTGTATAAGTTGAAGACGCTTGGAGACAATACACAGCCTGCCGTACTCCTTTTATTATCTCAATAAATCAATGGAGGGAACCGCTGAGGCTACTAAGACAATTACATAAATAAACACACATAGTATTATTTGCTCTCACAGAAGGAGAAGAAGGAAGTACAGACTAGAAGACGCACTAGACAACATAAAATTTGAAAGCTATAGTTACCGACCGGGATCGAACCTGTCACCTCCAAATGACGACGGCGACTCGCTGCAGGAACAAGTATACTTCGACGCACCACCAACTAGACCAGCTGACATGTTCATAGACAGACAGATGTCGGAGCACGGCAATGATTGGCATATTCATGGACAGGAACATGATAAAGCGTGACAGCCAATGGACAGATGATGCAACCTGACAACTGACAGAAACAGCTACAGACAGGCAATGAAATCTGACAGTTGACAGAGATGTCTGCAGATGAAAGTGAACAAGGCAGCTAAAATACATGGTTTTAGACATGCAATGAAACTGAACTGATATGCGGTTTACAATCAGATGAAGGAGACATACCGCTTAAAGTGAGCTGTTGTTTGTAATCAATAACCCGTTTAAAGATTCCTTCAAAACTGTCAATCTGCATCTGAGTAGTAAACAAAATTAGCAAATGAAGAAAGTAATAACACACAAGTATTCCTACAAAACAACATATCATTTGCATATTATATATGTTAGCACTGATATGATTAAATTGTTACAGTGGATTACTTTTAGAGTGTCTTCCCATGATATCACACATGTGCCCTGTACAGTGAAAATATTTTCAGAAATATAGAAGATATGGAAGGAATCAACATTGGGGGACGATACATCAATAACATTAGATACGCAGATGATACAGTCTTGATTGCAGACAATGAACAGGACCTGCAAAATTTAATAGATGCGGTTGTTGCACACAGTGAACAATTAGGGTTAGAGCTGAATATTAAGAAGACACAGATTATGGTCGTCACTGGGAAGAAGGAAATACTACAATGTGATATATGAGTAAATGGGCATATTCTTAAGCAAGTGAATCGATACAGTCACACTATCTGTTGAGAGATGCCTTGAAAAGATTAGAACAAGAATTACCATTGCGAAGGTAGCCTTTTGCAAGATGAAAAACATATTGACCAATAAAAAGATATCAATTGAAATTTTAAATTTAAAAAAAAAAAGTGTTGAAGTGCTACATAGAACCTGTACTTTTGTATGGATGTGAAGCGTGGACAATAAGCGGTCAAGCTGAAAAACAGCTGATGGCTGTGGAAATGTGGTTTCTGAGGAAAATGCAAAGAATACCATGGACAGACAGAAAAACCAATGAACAAGTCCTTCAAGAAACAAATGAAGATCGTAAACTGATTAGAGACATTAGATGTAGACAGTCAACATTTTTGGCACGTTACGAGAAGAAATGACTTGGAGAATTTGGTTACAACTGGCAAGATCGAAGAGAAGAGACCAATGGGAAGACTGAGAAGTAAATACGTCGATGGCTTTGCCACGTGGCATGGTCGAGACAGGAACACAGAGCTGATCCACGACTCTGTGATCGAGTGAGATGGCAGAACATGACCACTCACGCTTATCGGCATGGAACATAATGGATATATATATCTTATATATAAATTAGGATCGTCTGTCTGTCTGTATGTATGTATCTATGTATGTCCTTTATGCGCTCGCGAACGGCCCATCCGATTGAGATGAAATTTTCTACACGCATCCCTTTCATTCCAGAGCTGCCAACTGTCATAGTTTTTTTTTCTTCTTCCTCCTCCTCCCTCCTCCCCCTCCCAAAATACGTACGTAAATATATGATGATGATGATGAAAGAATCCCGAACCAAAACGCTAGGGAAAGGGAAGAAAATGACGTGATTACACAGAATCGTCACACGGCAATCATCATCATCAAGTGCCGTGCCGGCTGGCGTAGGCGTTCATGGCTCTCCGTAGATCTCAGTCTTTGGTTTTTTGGATCAACTCTGCTGCTGATATTCCTCCATGCCACGGCAATATCAATAACAATTCATCTTTTTATGTGTAAGGAAGTTATCTACAGTCGTGTAGAAGGGAAGAACTAGACGAGTATGAATTCGGAATGGCGAACTCTCTCCTCCTCTCTTCTCATCCCTCCTCCTCCCTCTACCTCCTCCCGCCACCCTCCTCCTCTTCCTCCTCCCTCTCATCCCTCTCCCTCCTTCTCCCTCTTCCTCTCCCCTCCTCCTCCCTCCGCCTCCTCCCCCTCCTCCCTCATCTTCCCTCCTCCTCCCTCTCCCTCCTCCTCCTCCTGCCTCTTCCCTCTTCCTCCTACCTCCTCCCTTCTCCTCCTCTTCCTCCTCCCTTTCCTTCCTCCTCCTCCTCCCTCTACCTCCTCCTCCCCTTACCTCCTCCTCCCCCTACCTCTTTCCTCCTCCCTCCTCCTCCTCTTCCACCACCCTTTCCTTCCTCCCCTCCTCATTCTCCCTCCTTCCTCTCCCTCCTTCCTCCTCCTCCTTCCTTCTTCTCCCTCTGCCTCCTCCCTCCTCCTCTCCCCTCCTCCTCCCTCCTCCTCCTTCTCCCTTCTTCTCCTCCTCTCCCCTCCTCCTCCTACCCTCTTCCCCTCCTCCCTCTCCCTCCTCCATCCTCCTCCTCCCTCTTCCTCCTCCTCCCTCTTCCTCCTCCTCCCTCTTGCTCCCTCTCCCTCCTCCATCTTCCTCCTCCCTCCTCCTCCTCTCTCCTCCCTTTTCCTCCCTCCTCCTCCTCCCTCTACCTCCTCCCTCCTCCTCTCCACTCTTCCTCCTACCCTCTTCCTCTTCCCCTCCCCCTCCTCCCTATCCCTCCTCCTCCCTTCACATTCCTCCTCCTCCCTCTTCCTCCTCCTCCTAATCCCTCCTCCTCCCTCCTCCCCCTCCTCCTTCCTCCTCCTCCCTCTCCTCCTCCTCACTCCTCCTCCCTCCTCCCTCTACCTCCTCCCTCCTCCTCCCTTCACATTCCTCCTCCTCCCTCTTCCTCCGCCTCCCTCCTCCTCATCCCTCCTCCTCCCTTCTCCTCTTCCCTCCTCCTCCTCCATCTACCTCCTCCTCCCTTCACATTCCTCCTCCTCCCTCTTCCTCCTCCTCCCTCCTCCTCCTCATCCCTCCTCCCCCTCCTCCTTCCTCCTCCTCCCTCTCCTCCTCCTCACTCCTCCTCCTCCCTCTACCTCCTCCCTTCACATTCCTCCTCCTCCTCCCTCCTCCTCATCACTCCTCCTCCCTCCTCCTCCTTCTTCCTCCCTCCTCCTCCTCCCTCCTCCTCCCTCTCCGCCTCCTCCTCCTCCTCCCTCTACCTCCTCCTCCTCACTCTACCTCCTCCCTCCTCCTCCCTTCACATTCCTCCTCCTCCCTCTTCCTCCTCCTCCCTCCTCCTCCTCTCTCCGCCTCCCTCCTCCTCCTCCTTCTACCTCCTCCCTCCTCCTCCTCCTCCCTCTACCTCCTCCCTCCTCCTCCCTTCAGATTCCTCCTCCTCCCTCCTCCTCCTCCCCTCCTCCTCTTCCCTCCTCCTCCTTCTCCCTCCTCCTTCACATTCTACCTCCTCCCTCTTCCTCCTCCTCCCTCCTCCTCCCTTCTCCTCCTCCCTCCTCCTCCTCCCTCTACCTCCTCCTCCCTTCACATTCCTCCTCCTCCCTCTTCCTCCTCCTCCCTCCTCCTCCTCATCCCTCCTCCTTCCTCCTCCTCACTCCTCCTCCTCCCCCTCCCTCTACCTCCTCCCTCCTCCTCCCTTCACATTCCTCCTCCTCCCTCCTCCTCCTCCCTCCTCCTCCTCTCTCCTCCTCCTCCCTCCTCCTCATCACTCCTCCTCCTTCATCCTCCCTCCTCCTCCCTCCTCCGCCTCCTCCTTCTTCCTCCCTCTCCGCCTCTTCCCTCCTCCTCCTTCCTCCTTCTCTCTCTACCTCCTCCTCCTCCCTCCTCCTCCCTCTACCTCCTCCCTCCTCCTCCCTTCACATTCCTCCTCCTCCCTCCTCCTCCTCCCTCCTCCTCCTCTCTCCTCCTCATCACTCCTCCTCCTTCTTCCTCCCTCCTCCTCCCTCCTCCGCCTCCTCCTTCTTCCTCCCTCTCCGCCTCCTCCCTCCTCCTCCTTCCTCCTTCTCTCTCTACCTCCTCCTCCTCCCTCCTCCTCCCTCTACCTCCTCCCTCCTCCTCCCTTCACATTCCTCCTCCTCCCTCTTCCTCCTCCTCCCTCCTTCTCCTCCTCTCTCCGCCTCCCTCCTCCTCCTCTCTCTACCTCCTCCCTCCTCCTCCCTTCACATTCCTCCTCCTCCCTCCTCCTCCTCCCCTCCTCCTCTTCCCTCCTCCTCCCCCTCCTTCTCCTCCTTCTCCCTCTTCCTCCTCCCTCTTCCTTCTCCCTCCGCCTCCTCCCTCCTGCTACTCTCTCCTCCTCCTCCCTCCTCCCTCTCCCTCCTCCTCCCTCTCCTCCTCCTGCTCCCTTCTCCTCCTGCGTTCTCCTCCTCCCTCCTTCTCCCTCTTCCTCCTCCCTCCTCCTCGCCTCCTCCACCCTACTCCTCCCTCCTCCTCCTAATCCCTCCTCCTCCTTCCTATTCCTCCCTACTCCTCCTGTCTCCTCCCTCCTCCTCCCTCCTCTTCCCTCCTCCACCTCCCTCTTCCTCCTCCCTCCTCCATTTACCCAAGACAGACAGACAGTCAGACAGATAGTCGGGAACGGGATCTTATATGACTACTTATATAATTTAAATTAGATGCTCTCCACCATGGGCTGGGCCGGGTCAGACAGACAGACAGATAGATAGATAGATAGACAGACAGACAGACAGACAGGCAGACAGACAGACAGACAGACAGACAGTCGGGAACGGGAACTTATATGACTACTTATATGAATTAAATGAGATGCTCCCCATCAGGGTCTGGGCGATGCCGGGCCGGGTCAGACAGACAGACAGATAGATAGTCGGAACGGAAACTTATATGACTACTTATATGAATTAAATGAGATGCTCCCCATCAGGGTCTGGGCGAAGACGGGCCGGGTCAGACAGACAGACAGACAGATAGACAGACAGACAGACAGACAGATAGTCGGTAACGGGAACGAGAACTTATATGACTACTTATATGAATTAAATGAGATGCTCCCCACCAGGGTCTGGGCGAAGCCGGGCCGGGTCAGCTAGTATATATATATATATATATATATATATATATATATATGACATGGTTACAAGTGGGGGGAGGGGGTCAGCATGGCCGAATCCAGTGTGCTGAGGTTGCGGATTCAAACCCCTACAACAGTGTTAAACAATGACAGGTGCAGAAGAGGTTCAGATAAGTTATTCTTACCATCAAGATCGCTGCTACTTGCTTGCTTGTTCTTAACATCTTGTGTTACATTATGTTTGTCAACACAATCATTTCTGTGTACATCACTGTTATGATTGTTGCCAACAATATTGTTTGTGTAATTGTCAACGTAGACACAGGTAATTAAAACCACCAGGAATGCGAATGCATGAGGCCAGGGAACTGACAAGAGATTGATGAGTCTTCATCCAGGGGCTGTGAGGACAGCCACATTCTACGAGAGACCCGCCACATGAACGACCTGCTAGACGATGATGAATTGTCACTTTCATTGCTACCATAATCGTGTTCATTGTCATATCCAATGTATTCTTACTGTCCAAGTAATACAATAATCCAACCAGTCAGTAAAGAACAGTTTGAACTGCAGAAAAAGCCAGGGAATTGTCTGCATAAGTATATAGAAAGAGAGCTAGTTACAAGTGCAAAATAACATATATGCATCTTTAAAAGGCACTAAAGCATTCAATAAAATGAAATATTAGCAATTGCCAAAATAAAAAGATATAAATCTTGACATTAATGGTATTCAGCTTACTGCAAACTTACAGGGGCCAACTTGCAAGTATCAGATCTAGTAATATGCCCTCATCGATGATACCCAAAAGAAAATAAATTGTGTATACAGTTACTATTTGAAGGTCTAGTGTTTTCTATACTACACTGATGATACATATGTGTTACAGGGAGCATTTAGAAATGATATACTGGAAGAAATAAACAAAAAGTTTAGCAACAGTTTCTGGCTTCAAATACTGACCTCCTGAAACGAACACTTGGAAATGTCAACCTCAACACTGGCAAGTCCTTCTGTAAAAGTCAACTACTATTGACTAATGTAGAATCGATCATTTAAACTCTATACATCAAAATACACAAACAAGATGAGCCCCAGTAGGAACCACATAAGATGGATATTGGCACTTTGGGATTACACTGCACTATAATAAAGGAGTTAACTAGTTAATTAGTCAAATGCTGTTGTCAACATGAACACTATTTTATCACTTGTCACAATCATCATGATATTAATATAATGATTTTATGCCAGTATAAACATTCTTATTTCATGACTGACATATCTACAACTCCCTCTTCAGGTACCTGGTCTGAAGCAGACACGGAGATCATGACTCTCCAATCCTTTCTGTTGTCTAATATAAAGATGAATGTGAGTTACGTGTATTATTGGTTTATCCAAGTGTTTAAGCTCTTCTTCCACATATATATTTTTCTGTCTTTATCTCTAGTCTAGCAGTTTCCCGCGTTAGACTCATTGTCCATTCCACCTCTTGTGATGTCACAATGGCTGGGAGAGAACAGGGATGGAAGGCCTTCTTCCTGGAAGTAGAGGCACGGGGTATACCAGCACCAAAATGGACACAGGGCAGTGCAGACACTCTGAGCATAGAGCCTGTTTTCTAAATCCTGAAAACTCTTCTGGAAGACACCAGCAATGACAAAAATGCCATAAATCTATACATATGTTTACATTACAGATTACATTATCAGCTGCTATAGAACAGCAATGGTATGACGTTTAACTTCTCAATGTCTACTGTCTAGTGATCTGTCCTATAAATTGTCGTGTACAACTTTATTACTATCACATCCTCAGGCGTTTACACTTGCTTACAGTTTATTTGAAAAGGTACCTACTTTGCAGCCTGAAAAGAAAAACAAACAAAAATAAATGAGTTATAGCTAGGAGAATTATAAAGGTAGAGACATTTACATCAATTTGAGCAGTTATATTTGTATTTCAAAAATAATTTCAATAAACAAAAGAGCAGTTGTTAATGTTTAACAGGAAATTTGAAGTACTTTCAAAGGCATTGTTCACAAGGGGCTGGGTAATAGAATAGAGCAGATAACTAACGTGAAGTTAACTGAGGCTTCAAGTTCAAGATGTCATTTATTATTCTTTGCTGTTGCTTAGTCATCATTTACAGCGTGTCGTTCTTTAGACACATATTGCTGTAGTTGATATTGCTGTAGTTGATATTGCTGTAGTTGATATTGCTGTAACTGAGAGTTCAGCAAGACTCCCAAATACGTTTGTGTGCACATGCGTCTCTGTGGGCCAATGTTCAGCTGACTGTTCACACTTTCACAAAGGTAAAGGAATCCTCTGTCTGTCCACACGTTCACAATGGTGATGGAATCCTCTGTCTGTCAACACGTTGACAAGGTTGATGGATTATCTCTGTCCACACGTTAACAACTGTGATGGGATCGTCTCTGTTCACATCTTCACATTGGTGATGGAATCCTCTCTGTTCACACGTTCACAATGATGATGGAATTCTCTTTGTTCACACGTTCACTATAGTGATGGAATCCTCTGTCTGTCCACACGTTCACAATGGTGATGGAATCCTCTGTCCACACACTCCCAGTGGTGTTAGAATCGTCTCTGTTCACACGTCACAATGGTGATGGAATCCTCTTTGTCCACACGTTCACAATGGTGATAGAATCCTCTGTCTTCCACACGTTCACGATTGTCATGAAATCCTCTGTCTGACCACACGTTCACAAGGGTAATGGAATCCTCTGTCTTCCATACGTTCACAATTGTCATGAAATCCTCTGTATATCCACACGTTCACAAGGGTGATGGAATCCTCTGTCTGTCCACACGTTCACAAGGGCGATTGAATCCTCTATATCCATACGTTCACAATGATGATGGAAACCTCTGTCTTCCACACGTTCAAAATTGTCATAAAATCCTCTGTCTGTCCACACGTTCACAAGGGTGATGGAATCCTCTGTCTGTCCACACGTTCACAATGGTGATGGAATCCTCTGTCTGTCAACACGTTCACAATGGTGATGGAATCCTCTGTCTGTCCACACGTTCACAATGGTGATGGAATCCTCTGTCTGTCCACACGTTGACATGAGTGATGGAATCCTCTGTCTGTCCACACGTTCACAATGGTGATGGAATCCTCTGTCTGTCCAAACGTTGACAATGGTGATGGAATCCTCTGTCTGTCCAAACGTTGACAATCGTTTGGAATCCTCTGTCTGTCCACACGTTCACAATGGTGATTGGAATCCTCTGTCTGTCCACACATTCACAATGGTTATGGACTCCTCGGTCTGTCTACACGTTCAGAATAGTGATGGAATCCTCTGTCTGTCCACACGTTCACAATGGTGATGGAATCCTCTCTGTCCACACGTTCACAATGGTGATGGAATCCTCTCTGTCCACACGTTCACAATGATGATGGAATCCTCTGTCTGTCTACACGACGACAAGGGTGATGGAATTCTCTGTCTATCCACACGTTCACAATGGTGATGGAATCCTCTGTCTGTCCACACGTTCACAATGGTGATGGAATCCTCTGTCTGTCCACACGCTCACAATGGTTATGGAATTCTCTTTCTGTCCACACGTTCACAATGGTGATTGGAATCCTCTGTCTGTCCACACGTTCATAATGGTTATGGAATCCTCTGTCTGTCCACATGTTCACAAGGGTGATGGAATCCTCTCTGTCCACACGTTCACAATGGTGATGGAATCATCTCTGTCCACACGTTCACAATGGTGATGGAATCCTCTGTCTGTCCACACGTTCACAATGGTAATGGGATCCTCTGTCTGTCCACACGTTCACAATGGTGATGGAATCCTCTGTCTGCCACACGTTCACAAGGGTGATTGAATCCTCTATATCCATACGTTCACAATGATGATGGAAACCTCTGTCTTCCACACGTTCACAATTGTCATGAAATCCTCTGTCTGTCCACACGTTCACAAGGGTGATGGAATCCTCTGTCTGTCCACACGTTCACAATGGTGATGGAATCCTCTGTCTGTCTACACGTTCACAATGGTGATGGAATCCTCTGTCTGTCCACACGTTCACAATGGTGATGGAATCCTCTGTCTGTCCACACGTTGACATGAGTGATGGAATCCTCTGTCTGTCCACACGTTCACAATGGTGATGGAATCCTTTGTCTGTCCAAACGTTGACAATGGTGATGGAATCCTCTGTCTGTCCAAACGTTGACAATGGTTTAGAATCCTCTGTCTGTCCACACGTTCACAATGGTGATTGGAATCCTCTGTCTGTCCACACATTCACAACGGTTATGGACTCCTCGGTCTGTCTACACGTTCACAATAGTGATGGAATCCTCTCTGTCCACACGTTCACAATGATGATGGAATCCTCTGTCTGTCCACACGACGACAAGGGTGATGGAATTCTATGTCTATCCACACGTTCACAATGGTGATGGAATCCTCTGTCTGTCCACACGTTCACAATGGTGATTGGAATCCTCTGTCTGTCCACACGTTCACAATGGTTATGGAATCCTCTTTCTGTCCACACGTTCACAATAGTGATTGGAATCCTCTGTCTGTCCACACGTTCATAATGGTTATGGAATCCTCTGTCTGTCCACATGTTCACAAGGGTGATGGAATCCTCTCTGTCCACACGTTCACAATGGTGATGGAATCATCTCTGTCCACACGTTCACAATGGTGATGGAATCCTCTGTCTGTCCACACGTTCACAATGGTAATGGGATCCTCTGTCTGTCCACACGTTCACAATGGTGATGGAATCCTCTGTCTGTCCACACGTCTACAATGGTGATGGAATCCTCTGTCTGTCCACACGTTCACAATGGTGATGGGATTTTCTGTCTGTCCACATGTTCACAGTGGTGATGGGATCCTCTGTCTGTCCACACGTTCACAATGGTAATGGGATCCATCTGTCTGTCCACACGTTCACAATAGTGATAGTAACCTCTGTCTGTTCACACGTTCACAAGGGTGATGGAATCCTCTCTGTCCACACGTTCACAAGGGTGATGGACTCCTCTCTGTCCACACGTTCACAATGGTGGTGGAATCAATCTCAGTCTGTAAGATGCTATTTAGTAGGCGTGTCCTCTTCTTACATAAGACATGACAATTTCTTTCATAGATCACAATAGTTATCCTTTTGTTAGTTGGCCTTCATAAATGCCTTCATTTTATGGAAGACGACTGATTGTTCTTCTTAGTCCTGTGATGCCACCTCTTCATCTAACACATTTGCTTTTCTTCTTCTTTCGATCGCTTAAAATTTATTGTCTGTATCTGGAATGTTGTCTCTTTTATAAACTTCACTGTCGTTTTTAGTTCACTCAATGGTCCACAAAGTTTACAGCATCTGCTTTTAATTTCTTGGTATCTTACAGTAAGTGTAAGATGGTACCCATTGTAGCACCACCTTTCTGTGCTATTTATTTCACTCAGGCCTCTTTTCAGCTCTAGCAGTTTATCACTGTTAAGAATGCGAAGAACTGAATCAAGTCAGAAAGGTGCACATATAATCTGGCAGTGGCTTCCATTTCTGCAGCAATGCTTATGGCTTGCACTTCAGATCGTTTATATCGACGTTTTTTTGTAATATTCCACCTGAGTAAACTTTCTTGAATGCATCTCCTGAGCTGCCAGTTTTCATATAGCTATTTTTGCAGGAAATCTTGAATTGCCTTTTTTTTTTTTTTTTTTAGTGCTGCAAATGTTATTCTCTTGTCTATTGTAACACCCAAGTTCACCGGCTCCTGTACACTTACAACACCCCCCCCCCCTCCCTTTTCTCTCTCTCTCTGTCTCTCTCTCTCTGTCTCTCTCTCTCTCTCTCTCTCTCTCTCTCTCTCGCTTTTCTAATTTGCAGGGCAAATGAAGGCATCAAACAGTTATAGCAATTGTGCTATCCCTCGACCATGGAATGCCTTGGTGGCTTTGAATTGTAAAATAAACTGTGTTAGTATATGTGTGCCGGTCTCCCTGGCTAAGGGGTTAACGTCTTTCTCCATAATCCCGTATATCCACGTAGGGTAACGCAGCTGCGAGAGATTCGGTAGCGGATCGCGTCGCGTTCGTTACTTACGGAGTATGTGAGCCGGTCAAAGCAATGGCAAACTACTGAGCGTAATCTTGACAAGAAATCAACAACAACGGTAAAATGCTGGTGTTGACAGCGATGTCCTGTACATAGGATATGCGAAAAAAGTATATGTGTTGGAGGGAGCCGCAGCAGCACATTGGCTTGCACGCTCACCTGCTGGCCTGGTGCTCATGTGTTTGAATCACCCTTGAGTCAGGGATATTTTGTTTAATTGACCAAGATACCAAGGTTGAATTAGCCTACACCACATCCAGAACATGTTATGGGAAGTAAAGGCCACCCGTGTGTCACTGACCACATCTCCCATTGAGTCCTGATGGGTCTGTAAGAATATAGGGCTAGCACCATAAATCAAAATTTGTACTGTTGCTTGTACACACGACTTGTTCTTTTTAAAACTTACTATTTAACACATAATAATTATTTACATGGATGTGAGTGACATTTCAACGATTCATTCACTACTGCAATGTGCACCAGTATGAACTGGTGTCACTTTTGTGATGTGATTCTGCTTCTCACACAGCCCACAGGCATCGCAGATCTTGTAGAATATATAGAATACAGATATAATCGTTTAACGTAACGCTGAGCTTCAAAATAAACAAAAAGTTTTTAAATAATATTTTAATAATATATATAAATCGGCAAACTCACAAAAGCAGCTGTATTATCGTGCATTTATACTAGTTCAATTTTTCTCGGTTACTACAAATGGAAAATATAGTGAATACTGTTATTTCAGAAAAATGGAAGTATTTGTAGTTATACCTTTGCTATTTCATATTTTATTTTGTATTTTATTTGTAGTCAGGTCTTAGTCAGATATGACTGAGCTACCGTATGACAGTAGACGATACTATCTGCTTTCTGTTAGCGCCGAATGTTGTGCTGCGCTTACCAAACTCGATACCCCACATTGTGCCAACGGCTTCGGGCGGAAGAGCGCAATTGGGAGGGTACAAGCCCTATCCTGTTGCGAGGAAATGGAACTTAAGGACAAAATGACATGGGAGGGCAGACCAGGCCCTAAGCCTTGGTTGGCAGCTGGTCTAGGATCGAAGCTCCGACAGGCGGACAGTTAGAGCATTGCTTTGCTGATCCGGCAGCTTCTGCAGCTTTTCTTGTTCCAGATGTATAGGTGTTACCATTCTTTTAGAGTGAACTAGGCAGGCCGAGAGAGGGATCATGCTGCATAGGCAACACATGGTCTTTATATTTTAGCACAGGCTTTGTGCTATGGAGAGGTATAACTCCATCCCTGGTCTTAACCGATCTCGTAATCAAAGCGAGAGGTAGCAGTTACGGGTTATTAGTCCCTTTCAATTGGCGTAGACATGGGGTGCCACGCGTTGTCTCTGAGATGGGAGACACCTACAAGTGTCACTGATCAGCTACCGCCCGCCTCAAGCTGGGCATCCCCCGTCAAATTGGGTGCTGATCCGCCACAGCCTGCCTGCTTCAACTGGTGTTTGGGTCTAGGACAACATCTGACTCGCAGGCTGTAAAACAACTGCACAAGGTACTATTAAAAAGAAAAATAGAAACCTCAAGCTACAGCTTGCAACCTGGAACGTGAAAACCACGTGTCCAGGATTTTTCACTGACTTGACGAATATTGACGATGTGAGAAAAACGGCTGTGATTGATGCCGAACTCAATCGTCTTAAAATTGATATTGCTGGCCTGCAGGAGACTCGCTGAGGAAGGGTCACTCAGGGAAAACAATTACACCTTTTTTTTTGGTGGTAGGGTAGAGGGCAGGCAGAAAAAAAGCAAAATGGTTTGGGCTTTGCAGTGAAGAATTCGCTACTTGGAATGATTGAAATTCCAGCTGGAGGTAGTTAAAGACCATTATCCCTGCGCTTGGCAAACTCTTGTGGTTTTGCCAATATTATCACTGCGTATGCACCGACAGTCACTTCCTCTGACGATGTGAAGGATTCGTTCTATGAGGAGACTTTGTGATCAAGGCAGTTCCAAAATACGACTACATTTATATGTACGGAGATTTCAATGCTCGTGTGGGCAAGGACCCCGAATCACAGTGTGGCTTTAGACAGAACAGGTCTACCATTGATATGATATTCCTTTTGAGACAAATGCAAGAACAATGCCACGAACAGAATCAGCCACTGTTTATTGTCTTCATCGACCTCACAAACGCATTTTGATTTGGTCAGTCGTGAGGGTCTGCTCAAGGCACTAAAGAAGATTGGCTGCCCATCAACTCTTCTGCCCATTGTGGAATCGTTCCACACAGGCATGAAGGGCATAATCAAGTTTGATGGTGCAACTTCAGAAGAGTTTGAAATCAAGAGTGGAGTTAAACAAGGTTGTGTACTAGCTCCCACCCTCTTTGGAATATACTTTTAACTTCTACTGAAATATGCCTTTCGTGATCAGGATGGTGTTATATACATTCGCTCACACTTTAATGGCGGACTCTACAAAGCTCAGAGATTGAAGGCCAAGACCAAAATTACGAGGGTGCTGATCAGAGAGTTGCTTTTTGCAGATGCTGCTGCAATTACATCGCACTCTGAGGAAGAATTACAATGTCTACTGTCTGCATTCACCAATGCTTGTTCTGAATTTCGTTTAACAATTAGCAAAAAGAAGACACACATTATGCCACAAGGTGTACATGGGGTACCATCAATCTTTATTGACGACGCCAAACTGGAGATAGTAGATCAGTTTATATGTCTAGGACCAGAGGTAAATAGTGCTATATTGTGATTTAGGGGTGATGAACGTTCTCAACAAATAATACAAACTCGGCTCGTATTGAATAGAAGTTTCAGAGCCAACTGTAACAGAATGACGGAAGCCGACTCCTTTGACGATTAAAATTACAAACGCTGTTTTAATAACGCAGGGCATGAGCTTGGTGCAACGAAAAACATTAAAACATTAACTAATCGAAGTGCCTGTCATACCAGGTCAGCATCGAGAATATATAAATTAAGCTTTATGTTACGTTCTCATCTTGGTTGATATACATATCAAAACGATCCCTATCCGTCCTTCGGCGTCCTTCTGTCACTCCATCAAAGTCTCCGTCCCGCCGCTTCGCGACATCTAGTTTTGCCCCATCGTTCGCTTGCCTATTTGCTCACTGCTGTTGTGACTGTCGTCTCTCACTATATAGGTATCTATCCAGCCACGAATGCGACGTGAAGCCAACCTACAGCCAATCTATTATTCTCCAAATCGATATCTGCGACCGTTTCCTATCATCTCCCAAGCAAGTCTGTTGTTTCTATTGACATTGCCGTGTGACAATTCTGTGTTGTTACGTCACTTCCTCCGCATTACTAGCGTTTCTGTTCTGGGCTTCTTTACTATATTTAATTACGTCATTAAGTAGCACTTGCTCATTGGTAAATAGCAAATTATCCCTAAATCAGGAAATCAACATCAGTATTGGTATAGCTGCAACAACAATGAACAGGTTAAGAAAAAGAGTCTGGGAGAACAGGGAGCCTACTGCCGAAACAAAAGTCCTTGTCTATCAAGCTTGTGTCCTTTGTACTCTTCTTTATGGCAGTGAAGCCTGGTCAACTTACTCACATCAAGAGAAACGTTTAAACAGCTTTCATATGCGGTGTCTGCGTAGAATACTTGGTATTGAGTGGCAAGACAAAATCACAAATACTGAGGTATTGGAAAGATCAGGTTGTGTGACGGTTTGTTTCATGCTCTGTCTTCGTAGACTTAGATGGATAGGACACATTAGGAGGATGGATGAAGGTAGAATACCAAAGGACATCTATTTTGGTGAATTATAGGTGGGTAAGAAATCTTAGGGTTGGCCTCTGCTACGATAGAAAAATGTGTGTAAGTGGGACCTATCGTATGTCAGACGGCAAGGTGCCAATATGTTTGAGATTCTGTAGATTATATAATCATGTTTACAGACAATTTTGTTCTTCATATTGTGCTATCCATGTTCACTCCTGTCATTTCCATTAATATTATTTACAGATTTCAAATGAAAATGTACTTTTCTATAATGATCCCCTAGCCTAGAGCCTTTGCTGTAGTAATTTATAGCTTAATCTTTCCTTGTGGTTCTCTAGGACTGTCTCTCGTTAACATATATTCCTCTGTCATGGAATTATAGCTGTGGGTCATATATTCAGTAGGTCGTGTGTGTGTGTGTGTGTGTGTGTGTGTGTGTGTGCGTGCGTGCGTGAGTGAGTGCGTGCGTGCGTGCTTGCGTGTGTGTGTGTGTGTGTGTGTTGACTTTTAATATAAACATACTCATGCTATTTCACTGGTAAATCTCCTCCTGCGGTGTCAGCTTTATGATATTCTGGACCTGAAAGAGTTTGGTTCATTTGTTGCCAGGCATGTTCTTGATGAAGCTTTCAAGAATATATATGAAAGTCATCCCTCAACCACTTAATTACTGATGTTATACTAGGACGGTGGCATAAAGGATTGTTATCCGTGGAATTGATCCAGAACACCGGGGACCGAGATCTATTGAGAAGCATTGGTGATACTAGGTATCACACCGGGGACCGAGATCTATTGAGATGCATTTGTGATACTAGGTATCACAGCGGGGATTCTGAAATAAGTAGCACATTTAAAAAAATTTTTTTCTCTTAATTGTTCTCATTTTATTTTTCTTCTGTCCATTCTTCTCATCTTGTTCCTATACCATAATTTTGTCACTGTAATGTCTTTCACGTTTTTATACGTTGTGTTTTGTGTGTATTTGTTTGCTGATGAAGGCTAGTCGCCACAACGTCCTGTGTTTTCCGTAATTGTGGTCTGTAAAGCTGCATGACTTTGTGTTATTTTATGTTGTGATGCATGAATGTCTACGTTAGTTGGCAGGGCACATGAAGATGATGATGTTTTAAGATTGATGAAACTATTCACTTACTAGATCCTTTGCAAAAGCGTCTTTTCTGACGTTCCCATTTCTTGTGATTATTGAATCCTTCCGGATTATCTTGAGCAGATCGGACAACACGAGATGAAATCCCAGATTGGGCGCCCAAATCTAAGCTTTCGAGTGTGCTGGCACCAACAGACGACATACCTGAGACAGGCGTCACTTCTGGTCCGGATGAGTTTCCAGAAGTAGTGGTTGTAGTAGCAGACGTAACCTCCATTTCTTTCGAAGCCCGTGTTATATTCGTGATCATTATTTGGTCAGAAATGGATGTGCTGGATTGTGTATTGACTTTAGAAAGCTGAATATTGGCGTCTGATGTATCAGTGTTGTCTTCGCTGTGTTTATAAGTCCCCTGTTCGGTGTTCACCAAGAAAAACTGGGACGAAGAGAAGAGTGCGGTGAGTTTCTCGTTTGTTTCTCTGGTGAAAATACTTTCCAGGAGTTGCTTATCCAAAAATACTGGTTGCTTCTGTACATTGGAACACATAATAATACAAGTGATTATCTGTTCATTACATCATAATAAAATATTCCTAATGGTTAATAAATACTTACAAAAAACCGTAGACTTGGATAGATGAACTGATCTGATAGGAATACGTGGTTAAAAACAAAGTAAATAAAAATAAACAAAAGAAGCCGAAGATTTAATCCATACTTTTGTTAGTAGATAATAAAGTCGATCAAGGAAGACATCAAGGTAGCGTGCAGTTAGAAACGAAACTGCGGCTATCAAGGACGAAATAAAAACTAGCAAAACAGAAACAGATCAGCTCACTGTTGAGTGGAGTTTCTAATCTATGCAGTAATCAACATGTCATCTTAACCGGCGAGTTGACCCACTTAAGCCAAACATATTCATGCTACATTCTTATTTTCTATTTATTTTTGCTTTTGTTGTTGTTGTTGTTGTTGTTTTTGTTTTCAAATGATGTCCCAAATTAACAGCTGTGCCGTTAGTGCCGATTTTTCATTGTTGCATATCCTATGTTACAGGACATCGCTGTCAACACCAGCATTTTACTGCTGGTATTGATGTCTTGGCAAGATTACTTTCAGTAGTTTGCCATTGCTTTCTGAACTTCCGTACCAAGACGTTAAAACCCAGCGCTACACGGTCTGCTGCCAAATCGGTCGCAGATGTGTTTCGAAGGCAGGTAAGCGGAATTACGAACCGGGTCCGTAACGTCTTCGCCAAGGAGACAGGCTAGTGCCGATTGGTATACATAAATATGGAACTAGCACTATGTATCAAATGCATATACTGCTGCCGTTGGGATGTGAAGTGGTAGGCTGCACCTGAACAAGACAAAACAAACCACAATACAAACAAATGGAAAGGCAATTGAATTAAGAAATTAACTACGTCCTCTATTTCTGTTTCTTTGTTATTTAGTGGTCACTGTTATAACCCCAGGCATATGTATAGTGTCATTCGTCGATCCGTTAACACTGTTAGATACTCACACTTTGTGTATACATTCATTATTGGCAACTCCTTCCAACGCAGCCCCCCCCCCCCTTCCCCCCCCCCCACCCCCCCCCCTACGTTATCTGTGTATTTGTCGTCTACTATTTGTTTCTGTCTACTTCTGTTTGTCTATCTACCTCTGTGTGTATATGCCTCTGGTTGCCTGTCCGTTTACCTGTCTACTTTTCGTGTTTCCTTCCGTCATTATATTTATCTTTTTGTTCCATATTCTGATGTCGTAGTATCTTATCTCACCGACAGCGGCCACCCCCCGGGCAACAGCTGTGAGAGGCTGGCTAAACCAGGCGTGGGTAGCCGATTTGGTGTCAAACCAAGCGTTGAACTAGAGTATGCCTACCCAGCATGTGAAGACATGATTCGGCAGACTGCGCGGAAGAAATCATTCCTGATTCAACGGGCAAGACGGCGTTTGCCTGCAAAGCATTGTGGAACGTAATGATCACGGCAAGGCACGTAGAGCGCTCTGGTCATCCACTGCATCTGTATTCGTCTCCAGTAATCTTGACTTGTCTTGCCACTGGACTCAGATGGACTCAGGCGAGAGAGTGAGGTCGACGAATTGCACAACTCTTCCTAACTTTAATCCAATTCATCGCGCAAGTCATTCTTCATACTTTCAACCCCACTGGATGAAATGAATGGTCATCATCATTCTTGATGGACAAACAACAACACAATCTTACCTCACTACTGTGACAGTTAGTGTTGAACACATCTCTGCTGGCTTCAAGGGAGTGTATTTTCAAGTATAGGTGCATGACAGTGAAGGCAAGTACAGTCACAGCCACCGACAGAATGTAAAGGAGAATTTCCAGATGTTTCCCCGAATTAAAGCTGACTATTTCAGCATCATTTTCCTTTGTTGAACCACCAGAATTGCTGTATTTGGTCTTCTCTATGTTCGTATAACATTCACTAGTAACTGTGTCATTTTTATTTTGGTCACCGCTGGGACAAACGAATGAATTCTCTTGTCTGACTTGTTCCCCATAGCCTTGACTTGAATTTTGCCACTCACTGGGAGTGGTGCCTTCTGCAACATGCATGATGTTATGCACTGCGTGCTTTGAAATAATGGGTTGTGTAGATTCCGACATAAACTGACCCGAATATAGGTCCATGAAATGTTGGTATGTAGCGTTGTAGCTTGATTCACTCACTGTATGGTAACAGCTTGTGGTCTCATTTTGGTGATGAACACATTCCAGATCAATTGGTTTTGGCATCTTTAAAGCGGACTTATGATCATCAAACACCTTAGAGTGGAAAAGTATGTCTTTGTCATAAACACGTTTCTCTTGATCACTTGGCTTTATCGGCTGTGAATGTTGCCGTGATACTATCATGCTACATGGTTGTTCACATGTTAGTTCTCTGCTTGTTAAAGGTTCCACTTGATCAGTATTGTTCACTTCTTTGCTGTATTCGTTCCAGCTATTTGAAGGACCAAGGTATCTTGTTGAAACCCTGATGACTTGCGTGACTTGCAGGTTCTGGTGTCAGCCTTGTTGGCCGTTACTTTTTCTAACCAGGCACCTTCATCGCCGGTTTTAGTTTCTCAATCTGCGGAGTTGAACGGTTTAGGACTTTGCATCTGTGTTCCCGTGTGTTTTTGTTAGCGTTGCGGTGCGATTGTAGGTTCACGTGATCACAATCAGATCTGAAATTGTTCACTTTCTTCGTTGTTCACATCAACGTATTTATAGAACAGACGGCCCGTACAGTCCGATAGAAGATCCGATGTTTGAAACGAATTAAAACACTTTACCGATTGTTCATAGTTCGTGTAATATTAGTGTTTTATTCGCAGTGTGGTTCCAAGGGACAGACTAACTCCTGTATCAGACTGACATTTTTAAATGTCGAGTCTTCTTCCTGAAGGTCAGACTTTGTAATTATATCCATGTCTCTGAATCCCAGTAACTTGGAACCTTGCGTTCACTGTATGTTATTGGTGATATACCAAACGTTGCTACTTCAAGTGATGCTTATTTGTCTAACTCAGGGAGCAATAAATCCAGCGTTTATGGTATCAGTTTATCACATTTACGAACATCCATTTCTAATCCACGTAGGGCAATGTTTTTTTTTTCGTTAAAATTTATCGGCCAAAATGTCAGATGATAGTCATATCTCGTATAGACTTTTCTTCATCTTGTAAAGTTAGGAGGAGCGTAAAATGGTTAGTGGATGCCATTACTGAAATAGAATACAATAAAACTGGTATTTAAGCCTTCCACAATGTCACAAGAAATGTGTGGAATATGTAAATGCTGTCTGTTTGTAGTAGTATAACTATTTATAAAGATATAGCTAGCCGATGGAGTCGTTCGATCATGATTTATGTTTGATATCTGTTAATCAGAGTGTATTTGAGGGCTAAAGATGGATCGTAAATGTAGAAGGTTTCAAGTTACTGGTCGACAGTGTGTTGGCGAGGTCCATAAGGAAAGCTAAGAATAGTAGCACTGTAACCTACCATGCATGTCATACATAAGAGGTAACTTAGGAGAGTTGGCCGAAGACTCGCTGCCTCAGCCCATAGAAAACCTCCAGCTGCGAAATCCGATCAGTCATTAACAAGCCTACTTTCTCCATCTCGCTCTCGTTCGTTCTCCATCTCTCTTTCGTTCGTTCTCTCTCTCTCTCTCTCTCTCTCTCTCTCTCTCTCTCTCTCTCTCTCTCTCTCTCTCTCTCTCTCTCTCTCTCTCTCTCGTATATATATATAATCTCATCTCATCTTGTGCCTCTTGTACCTTGATGTGTCGAGGTGAAGCATAAACAGCAGGAAAGTACCCATTTATGGGCTTCGTGTATCGAGATTCCCATGGGCTCGTTTACATGGCCGGCCTCTTCTTCTGCTTCCATTTGGTCTGCACATCATTGCTTGTTGTGGTATACTGTTAGTTGGTAATCTGGTTTCTTCATTTATGATTTTCTCTCTCCTTGATACATTGAATATTCCTTTGCTGACCAACTTCGACGCTCAACGAATTTTTGGCTATATGCCTTGGTGACCAACTTCGACGGTCAACGAATTAGCGACATGCGGATTTCAAACAAACGGCCTTACCGATAGCCACCGAATCTGGCCTCACCCAGTTGTTTCCCTTATTCCAAAATGGCTGCGCCCATGGTTAAAAGTGTTTGCAGCCGTAACTAGCGTGTTTTTTTAAAAAATTTCATTAATTTGATTCCCAAGTGAATATTCAGCATTTTCACCATGCCTGAGGATGAACACCAGGCTCGTAATATAGAGGATTCTGACTCTGCCAGCAAAATTGAAGCTGAAAACGATGTTTCCTAGATAAGTAGAGATACAGAGGTAAATATTAGTGTAAATGAAAGTAGCGTTAACGATGTTGTAGTTGATGATGGGGGTCATGAAGGTACCTCTGAATAAAGTAGTGGGCGTGGCACAAGAGACCAGAAAATTTCTACAGCTGAAAATTCTGTTTGGAAATGGAGAAAGGCTCTTCAAAACGAAATTATTGAGCTTGACAATCTTCTTCCATACAAAGAACAACATGGTGTCCACATCAGACATAACTGGGTTTATAAACTTTATGCCCATTGATTTTTTCAAGATTTGTTTCACTGACACTGCTATAGATCTGATCATGTGTGAAGTCAACATGTATGGTGAAAATCACCTCTCTCAGTACACAGGAAAAAGAGTTAACTTTATATCTACTGTTCACTCCAATGAAGTTATGGACAAGACAGGAAAAGGGGAATTCTTGGGGGCAGAATAATAAACAAGCTAGTGCTTGCAAAAAAATACAACAAATGTGTGGGTGGTGTCGACCACTTCGGTCAACTGAGTAAGACCCACATAGATCCTATAAATGGTACCTGCCATTATATAATTTTGTTTCAGTAGAAACTGCTCTGGTCATGGGCATGTAAGCTACAACACTGCCAGCTCTACAAATAAGATCACTGTATAGAGGTTTAGGCAGGATGTCAGTCTTGTTATTATTGGACCTGCTGTTCTTCGGCGCAATGCAACACCTTCAAGACCACAAGTCACAACATCACGACTTACTGAGCGCCATTTTATTCAAAAGTATGAAAGACCAAGGTACAAACCAGACTGTAAAGTTTGTAAGGATGCAGGTAAAAGAAGCCAGACTTGCATGTACTGCCCAGATTGCAATACACCTCTATGCCTGACACCATGTTTCAAGTTATACCACACGGTCGAGGATTATCAACGTTCCAGACAAAGACTCTTGCAGAGGTCTACAGCTACAACTTCAACCCCAATTATTGAAGGAGACAGCTCAAACCCCTACTAGACATTAGATTGCCTACATACAGGAAACACTACACATCGGGACGGGAGTTATCAATAGACGAATCCATGGTGAGGTTCAAAGGCAGGATATATTTCAAGCAATACCTGCCAGCAAAGCCGACAAAGTGGGGATTCAAATTATTTGTACTTACTGATGCCAAAACCCAGTACTGCCTGAACCTAGAGATTTACACTGGAAAGGCAAATAATTAAGGTTGTGTTGGGACAACTTCCAAAGTTGTGAAACATCTTCTTGATGGATATGGCTCCAAAGGACATATTCTCTATTGTGACAGCTTTTATTCAAGCCCAGCTTGTTTTTGACACCATGTTATAAGTTATACCACACGGTTGAGGATTATCAACGTTCCAGACAAAGACTCTTGCATAGGTCTACAGCTACAACTTCAACCCCAGTTAATGAAGGAAGTAGCTCAGACTTCAACTAGAGGTAAGAATTTACAAATACTTCTGCGTTCATCATTTTTCTATTTTGGACGTGATTGCGTTGTGCCTGTTTACAGCAGAGCTGTGTTCTTGCGCCGTTATGCAGACACATCCGACTTCTGCAGGCATTTGTTGACCGAGTTAACCTTATATACCCAAATACCCAATATATATAAAAATATAACCAAATACTAATTACTAATATCACAGACACAACACACCAAACAAAAACCACAACAGTGTAGAAATGAAAAATTTTTATTTTTCATTTTCCAAGATGGCCGTCATGATCATGTGACAAATTTGCATAAAACATATATATTTATGCATAACAACCATTCATAACAGTGCTCTGAAAATTTCAACACCCTACGTTCGTTTTTAAATTTTTAGTGAATTTAATTTGAAAACCAGTCATGTTTTCAAAAATCCGCAAACACCCTTGGTAATCGGAGAAAATAATGCTCCGGATTGTTGGTCAACAAAGTGTTCCGTGTAAATTAGTGCTCATATTGAGCTTATTTTATTCATTGCCAACCATGTCGCTAACATTTTATAGCTTTTACTTTGAAAACATTCACTAAAAAATATGAAAAGATGATGGTTTTAAAACATCATCTAATTATTCTATAAATAGCCATACAAATTCAAGATGGCCGTCATGATCATGTGACAAATTTGCATAAAACATATATATTTATGCATAACAACCATTCATAACAGTGCTCTGAAAATTTCAACACCCTACGTTCGTTTTTAAATTTTTAGTGAATTTAATTTGAAAACCAGTCATGTTTTCAAAAATCCGCAAACACCCTTGGTAATCGGAGAAAATAATGCTCCGGATTGTTGGTCAACAAAGTGTTCCGTGTAAATTAGTGCTCATATTGAGCTTATTTTATTCATTGCCAACCATGTCGCTAACATTTTATAGCTTTTACTTTGAAAACATTCACTAAAAAATATGAAAAGATGATGGTTTTAAAACATCATCTAATTATTCTATAAATAGCCATACAAATTCAAGATGGCCGTCATGATCATGTGACAAATTTGCATAAAACATATATATTTATGCATAACAACCATTCATAACAGTGCTCTGAAAATTTCAACACCCTACGTTCGTTTTTAAATTTTTAGTGAATTTAATTTGAAAACCAGTCATGTTTTCAAAAATCCGCAAACACCCTTGGTAATCGGAGAAAATAATGCTCCGGATTGTTGGTCAACAAAGTGTTCCGTGTAAATTAGTGCTCATATTGAGCTTATTTTATTCATTGCCAACCATGTCGCTAACATTTTATAGCTTTTACTTTGAAAACATTCACTAAAAAATATGAAAAGATGATGGTTTTAAAACATCATCTAATTATTCTATAAATAGCCATACAAATTCAAGATGGCCGTCATGATCATGTGACAAATTTGCATAAAACATATATATTTATGCATAACAACCATTCATAACAGTGCTCTGAAAATTTCAACACCCTACGTTCGTTTTTAAATTTTTAGTGAATTTAATTTAAAAACTAGTCATTTTTTTAAAAATCCGCAAACACCCTTGGTAATGGGAGACAGTAATGCTCCGGATTGCTGGTCAGCAAAGTGATATTCTTCTAAGGAATCTTATTTGTGATTTTTCTTTTCTCTTTTTCTGTCATTGTCCACGTTTATCATTGGTAGCATAAACCTGGTAGAAAGTATATGTTGTAGAGTGCTTTCTTATTAATGCAACTATTGATATGTGTTTGTTCTTTAGTGTTGGTGCCATTTGTCCAATGAGTTGATTTGCCTTATTGCATCTATTTTCAATCTCGATCTAATTTGCCACTTGATGATATTATACTTCCCAGGTACTTGAAACTCTGTACTTGTTTCAAGGGATGTTCGTTTGGATGAATTGTTGTTGATTTTTCTTCTTTAGTTATAGTCTTTATCTATTTTTTACTTGTGCTACTTTTCATGCCATGCTCCCTACACATTTCGTTTCGACTATTCATGTGGTCTTGTAATTCTGCTTCTGAGTTTGCTATTAGCACGATGTTCAGATCCTGTAGAATGTTATTGTTTTCTCAGTTTTGGGTCCGGGTTATTCTAAGAACTTTTGTGTATTGCTTCTTTAATGATTGCAAAATGGTCCAAGACTCACGTCCGCATATGTACAATATGAAATGACATACAGTAACTCTGGTTACATGTAGTTAAAGTATAATGAAACTGTGCTAGTGGGATGTACATTTTCCATAAGGCATGAAGGTATGATATGGTCAGTATTGTCCCGACGTCAATACGTTCTAGGAGATATCTCTGCAACACATTGTATCAGGCTTGCTTGACTCTGGAGCTTTAACGCAATCGGCTGCTATTGAAGTCTGAATGCTGAAATTTGTTCTCGATTAGCATGTGCACCTAGATATGATGGACTAACTAAAACAGGCGTAACTGCATTTAGCACACACCCATGTCTGCTATTTCTCAGCAGATGTAGAAATGTTGGGTTAGTGATTGTTCCCTTGGCTCACTGACAATGAATTCCCGCTTGCATATCTAGTGCACTAACTACGACAAAAACATAAAACGCAGTAGTAAACGTTGTCTAAAACAGCAATATAACAAATTTTACATAACAATATAATACATCCAATTTCTACTTGACTTACCTCACATCTGCATGGCTGTCACAGATGTATTTGCAATGGATTTTTTCCGTTCCCTGGTCCTGCAAAACTGAAACCAAAACAAGAGAACACTAAACGTTGGAAGGCCACGTGAAACACAAATAATCTATCTGAGTACACGAAAGTACTTTTCTGTCGCTAGTAGGTCATGATATAAGTGCTTTCTTAGAAAGTGCTTTTGTTTGGCAAAAGCTCGTCGTGAGGCTGGAAATAAAATCTTTATGCGATGTTAACTCGGTTGGTCTCTGACACGAACCCACAAAGCCGTACTATTTTAATTCCTCTCGCCTTTTCAGCTGGCGCGTTAACTCACATAGTCCTAGATATTGCTGTATGCACTAGTCTTTGGTTGCGTGAACCCAATCAGCCCTAACTATTACTTTGTGTATTAACCCAGGCACTGTTTATTTACGACACCCTGTTTCAGTTATCTCTTTATAATGTCTCGAAGTTAGTAGTAGATTGACGCCATGTTGTGTATCAGTAATTAGCAAATACATTTAGCACTTAAAATAACAAGTCAGTTCGGAAACTGTAGACAGGAAATTGGATATTTCCACCCAGTTCATTTGTAGTTTCACATCAGTGACGCATGTCTCCTTCAGAATTAGTTTACCATCTTTATAAGACAAGTGGTGGATTAGATGACTCATTAAAGTATTTGTAGTGTATTCAATGCTATATTTGTCTATTTGAATGCAATCACCCATGTGAAGTTAAAGCACACGTCCAGCCATACCCTAGGCTGGTTTTGTTATTGAACCAACTAAAGATTTGCAGTAGTACAGATAGTCCCGTGGCGATACTGCAGCTGAGAGGGGAAGTGTTAGGCTTTCGCATATTTTAGGCCTCGGCGTATCAGGTGATATGGTCAGTTCTCAGCCTCGTAGTGGTTCTTTTTCAGGCGAGGTCTGATAATTATCCAGCATCAATTAAATTAGGCTGTGTCGACACCAAAGCAATAAAGTTTAATAAAAAAAAGAATAACAACAACAACAACCAAAGCAGCTCAGCTGGGAATTTAATCTGGACCAGTCTTAGTAAGCATGTGGGATAACTGGATACCTCTGGGGTGTTCCTTGCTGTTGGTAAGAGTACCATACAGCAGTGTAGTCACTTACCCTGTCAATTTAAAACGTTGCTTATGGCTGAAGACATAACCCACTGTCATGTGGATATGGAAAGCAAGTGGAATCAACCACATTGTGCATCCCAAGAAACTCAAAATGGAAGCTTATAAAGAATCTCAAAGATCTAATGGCAAGGACCCCCGCCCATACAGATCGCTACGCGTGTGCCAACGAGCGCTTTCCAACGTAACTAGGGGTATTGAGATGCTGCTGCGTTGACACTCTTTATGAAATATACACTGACACACCGTGAACATAACTTGACTCATTAAAGTATTTGTAGTGTATTCAATGCTATATTTGTCTTTTTGAATGCAATCACCAATGTGAAGTTAAAGCATACGTCCAGCCATACCCTACGCCATACCCAGAGTGATAGAATGCCATCATGTATTGTTTCTATGCGACACAACCACTGGTATATTTCATGTGCAAAGCGATTCAATATTCAATATTCAATCTTACGTGTACACCCACGACATTGGTTCACACACCTATTGTAGTACGTCCTGCTATTCAGGCTATCTAATCAACTACCATGGTCTACACATACACAATTCTAAACCCTACTTACAGTCCCGTTCAACATGGCCGCATGGCGCCTACATTCACAAGCCGGCAACCTCTGCACACGGCACACCACTCGACTCCGTGCTGTAGATTCAACATGTCCACTCGCCTGGTCGCGGCAACGCTGTTCTCAGCCATCGATACACGCTTGAAATATCTAGTGCACAGTCAGTTACTTGCCGTCGATGTCTCTCGACATTTCATTCCGCCAGTCGAGATTAAGTTCCCGCTCCTGGTCGTACGATGTGTGTCTGATCGTCTCCAGCTCTCCGACTGCCGTCTTTGTTTCACTTTCTCGACCTTTCCTATCACGTGGCCTAATCCTCGCAATCCTATTGGCCCTTACGAATAACCGATCTCCAGTGTCTTTATTTCCTCTGACCACCCATGACAATTTATCCTACCGTTGTTCTATAGTAATCTGCTCAACTAGACTTTACGTAACCAGACTCATGGCATATGCCCCCCTCCCCGCAATTTCAAAACTGTTCTACATTTTTGGGTTCTTCCTTATCTCTACACTTGACATGAGTCAGCTTGGTCGCACATGCCTGTCCCCTGGTCGCACATATCTGTCTACTGCCTCATGCCTTAGAGCTTGCTTCTCAGTTCCCTTTAACTTCCCTCTGTGTTACGTTGATATCCTGCTATACCTTCACGCAAATTATAATGTCGGACACGAATCTCCGTCTATTCCCAAATAGACCTCGTGTGACCTCAACCCCCTTTGTGTTCGGCAAGTTGAAGACCAACCTACTATGAGTCCCAATGTCCCACCCCGGACATTCCCATAAGGTTCCTCATTTATACCTCGGTATAAGCAACTGACACCCTCCCCAGCCCTTAAGCCCTGGGTGCAGGAACGTGTGTATTGCAGACATATCAATTTCCCACATATTCTGTTTAAGCTCTATCTTGCTTCTGAGTAGTCTATCTTACGACTGTGGACCTTCTTGGTGCGAGTACATATGACTCTTGTATTTATCTTGTCAACGTGTGTGTGAGGTCGGCTGCCATTAGTTACCTTTTGATATGGTGTTCGCTTGTGCTCTATGGCTAGATATTCCCTTCACTTTCCTTTCTCTATTTGTTCCTGGTATCCTTACTAGTAACTTTCCCTTGTCGTGTTCCTAATACCATGACTGTCAGGATCTTCTATTAGGCTCGTTGGCTAACACATGTGAGACAGTACAAGTACAACGTGATTCGACGTAAGACACAGCAACACAATTTCTATGGATTTATTACCACATTAAATACATAACAATAGTTATCGCAATGTACAACATATAACAACTCACAACCACAATACAGCTCATAGGTCTGACGCTCACGATATCAGTCGTTCAGCTCACAACCACGGAGATTCACACAAAACGCCTTGCTCTCGACACACACGTCCGTTCAGATGTCCAGTCCCAGCTTGGTCTGAGATTAACACACACACTGCCCACTGCCTCTGGTGGGGTCACGTGGCTTTGCGTGCGTCTGTCGTCAGCGCTGGTCGCGTGTCAGGTAAGAATCTCGCCAGCGCGACAACTCTTGTCCGCCGGGCGCCCCAACGATGTTGCTGCTAGGCTCTGACATTCTCCCCGGGTACTTCAATGAAAGATGCCATCTTTCATTCATGATGTATGTATATACTGGGGTAGTGTTAATTTCATGTCAGAGACTACTTTTTCCCAGTGTTATGCATGAAAATACATATAAGGCATAGAAATATATACAAAAAAAATGTAAGTTGCATTGAAATGACAAATGAAGTACAACTTTTAACACAATTCAGGTTTCATCCCCCTGATGCCTGGTTACCTTCATTGCAATAATACCCAGTCAGATCAGTAGTTCCAGCTTCACGCATCTACCTCGCAGCTATTTGAAAAAAAAGTAATAATATGATTGTTTTGCAACAACCATCTAGCCAGACTGAAATACGGCTTTGTATTAGTCGTATTAAACACTTAAACTCTGCCCTCATTTGGTCAGGAGCTCTTATGTTGGTTTGCAATGTTGGCAGCTCTATGACATGCTTGGTGGACGCCTAACTGCTGTGCCAAATATTTGAGCAACAAAATGTCTATCTATACAATATACATTAATGAATATGTTTCAGATTATGGCCCTTGATGTAATTCACAAATGCAAGGGAAGTAATTTTGACATTTAAGAAATTCCATACATTATTATAATTATTTAATTTCTTAGCGTCATTGCTTGACGTTTCTTCATATTAACGAGAAAAAGTCGGTAATATGAATACATTAATCAAGATATGATTCTAAGATTACACTAATCAAAATAAATAAGTACCCAATTGGTATATTATATTTTATAGATTGAAAAAGATTTTACAAGTGTCATAAATTTTTGGCAATTTGTACATAGTCTGCTAATTTTGCTATACTTTTTAAATTATACCGGAAATACACACGAAACGAAAAATTTGGTTGATGTTACATTTTTTTGAACACAAATGATCCGGTTTTCTTTCGGAACGGATAGTAAAATGTTCTCACAGTTCGTGTATGATGTTATAGTATCACAACGGATTATGGTGGAATGTTCTTATTTCCGATGTGTTCACACGTCGAACAATTTGGATTACATTCGCTGTAAAGGTGGTGTAGGAGTCAATGTTCGGTCCACACTTGCACATGTTAAAATATCACGGTGAACAAAATCACCCACAACTGTCACAATAGTAAAGTTCGCTTCTGGTAAGTGGATAAGCGTCTGTGACCCTGTTGTTGGTGTCTATATACAATTAATATTGTTCTCATTCTAACACACACTACACAATTATACTACACTCATTACATAACTTGATTAAAATAAGAATATTATACATGTCGGTTTCTAAACCGTATCACAACTTTACTTCTAGACCTTACACAGTAGGTGACTGGAAAGATTCACACATTGGTGGCTGTGTTGGGCTGAGTGTAATATTACACCGTGCACTCAGGCATTGCTTACTGGGTCTGTCGGACAACGGGACAAAAGGTCGGCGATTGTATTCATTCTGCCGGGAATATGGCGAACTTCAAAACTGAAATTCTGAAGCTTCAAGGACCAGCGAGCAATCATGTTATTTGATGGTACTGCAGAATTGATATACCTTAATGGACTGTTGTCAGTTTCGATGATAAAGTGACGTCCTAGAAGATATTTGGACAGCTTTGTGACACTTTCTACTAAGGCCAATGCCTCTAATTGCGGAATGGACCAAGACCGCTCTCGGGGCCTTAGTTTTCTTGATAGAAAACAAACGGGATGCAGAATGTCGTTGTATTCCTGCAATAGGACTGCACCGATCGCAATGGAGCTAGCATCTGTTCTCAATCTGAAAGGTAAACGAATGTTGGGCAATTTAAGGATGAGATTAGGTGTATTCTTATCAGAAAAGTGTGCCAAAACTTTATCAAACGCATTTCGTAGGCATTCATCGTTTACAACTTTTTCGGGTTTATTCTTGGTTAGTAAGTTAGAAAAAACCTCAGTCAGTTCTGAAAAATCAGGAATGAAGTTCCTGTAATAATTAATAAGTCCCAATAAACTGCGGACTTGTTTCTTATTTGTTGGAAGTGACAGTTTTAGAATTTTCGAGACAATTTTGTTGTCTGTCATGACAAAGCCATTGGATATTCTGTACCCCAAAAATGATATCTCTTGGTAAGCCATGCTCACCTTTGAGGGCTTCACTGTCAGTCCGTGCTGTCTGATACGTTCTAGTGTCTGTTCCAGTATCTTTATATGTTCCGTCATTGTCTCTGTATGGACACAGATGTCGTCAATATAGGAAACTATATTAGGGATGTCAGATAGGAGGAGTCGTGTCATGCGTACAAATGTGGCTGGGGCATTGACTAGCCCAAATGGAAGTTTGCACCATTCGTACAGTCCCCAAGGCGTGGCGAAAGCTGTTAGATGTCTGCTGTCTTCATGTACAGCAATCTGCCAGTAACCTTTAGCCATGTCAAGGGTCGTGAAGAACTTCGCGTCAGTCAGTTCTGTCAGAAGATCGTCCGTATTTGCCATTGGTTCAAGATCTAAAACAGTTATTTTGTTCAGTTTTCTGTAATCAATGCAAAGTCGTATTGTGTTGTCCTTTTTCCGTACAATGACCATAGGTGAAGAGAAGTCTGATAGGGATCGTCTGATGATGTTGTTTTTTTTCTAAGTTGATGATTTCCTGATGTAGTTGTTCCTTGTAATGTAATGGTATGGTGTATGGTCTGCATCTTATGGGTGTGTTTGATGTGAGTGTGATGTGATGCTGTACTAACTCTGTTTGTCCTGGGTTGTCTGAAAAGATGGTGTTGTACTCTTGTATCAACTGTTTGCAACTGTTTGTTTCTGCTTGACTTAGGTTTGGATTGATCTTGATCTCCTTCAAGCAGTTTGTCGTGTCTAATGTAGGTGTTGGAATGTCGTCGCTAGAATCGTCATCTTCGTGATCTATTATCACGGTGCAAGCTGTCGTATCGTCTTGTTCGTTGTCTCTGTTGTAGTATGGTCTTAGCATATTGATGTGAAATATTTTGTGTTTGTCTTTTATCAGGATTTCGTAGTCAACAGGTGAGATTTGTCTTGTCACTTTAAAAGGTCCTTGCCAAGAATCTGTCAGTAGCTGTCTGTCACTAGGTAGTAGTAGTAGAACGTCCTGTCCAGCTGTCAATGTTATAGTCCTGTTACCTTTGTCTGCGTATTGTCTGTAAGTAGCACCAGATAGTTTTAGTGCACTTTTAGCAATTTCACATGATTTCATTATCCTTTCACGCAATGATGTTACATACACAAATGATGATATGGGTTTCAATACTGGAGTGGAATCAGTTAACATTTGGTGATAAATTGTTAATGGGCCGCGTGGTTTGGCACCATAGATGAGTTCAAAAGGAGAGAAACCGGTACTAGAATGTGGTACCTCGCGATAAGCAAAAAGAACAGCTGGTAAGTATACATCCCAGTTATTGGGGTGATCTTGAGTTACCTTGGCTAGCATGTGCTTCAGATCCCCATTAAGCTTTTCTATAATCCCGCTCGAGTGAGGATGATAGGGGCTATTGAAGACTTGCTTCACTCCTAACATTTTAGTGAAAGCTTGAGTGGATGCAGCGATAAACTGCGTGCCTCTATCAGACTGGATGGTGTCTGGAAACCCAATTCGGGAAAAAATATGGAAGAACACTTCCATGATATCGTTGGCAGTAATGTTCTTTAACGGAATCGCTTCTGGCCAGCGACTACATTGATCAATAATTGTTAGAATATATTTATTCCCTCTAGTTGTTGTATGACTAAGAGGGCCCACAATGTCAACTGATAATTTTTCAAAAGGTCGACTGGCTAAGTCAGTGACTTGTAACTTTGCCTGTGGGTGTTTTCCTTTCTTTACCAGTTTCTGGCATGTATCACAACTTCTGCAATAAGTTTTTATGTCATTACAGAATTTTGGCCAATGAAACTGTGTCAATAGTCTTGACCTGGTTTTAACATATGCCATATGACCTGCAAAAGGTATATCGTGAGCAAGATGTAAAGCTTGCATACGATAAGTAGTTGGTAACACAGTTTGCTTTGTTGTAACGTCACCTCTGGTGTAGTACCTGGTGAGTATATCATTGTATAAAGCAAAATGCCATTTAGCATTTTTCGTTACTCTTGGCTTTTTGCCGATCAGGTCAAAATACTTTGACAGTGAAGGATCAGCTTTTTGAGCTGTTATGAATGTTTCCTTCATCGAGTCACTAGGTGGTACTTCTGGGCTAAGCATTTGAATAGCCTCAGTTTGGTTACTATCATCTTGCACTCTAGCAGTAGCTCTTGTTACTGCGTTCACACACTCAATGACATCAGATGATGATGGAATAATATCGTCAATGATGTGATGAGAACTTAGTGCTGCATTAGCTAACATACATTCAACAGGTGATATGACATTTTCAATGACATTTGGTGGTGATGTGTTATCATTGATACATAGTGATGTTGTGTCATGGTTATGAGGTTTGTCATTCACCTCCGGTAAATTTCCTATGATTATATCGCACACTGGGTTTGTAAGTGCTGCGACTTTTACTTTTCCGGTGAGGAATGGTGTTTCGATGTATGCCCAAGCTAATGGATATTTTTCAATATTGCCTGAAAATGTTCTACATGTGATGTGTTTACCTGTGTAGTCTGTAGGTGTTATGAATGTTGTTTTCAGGCCAATAAGTGTACTCCCGGTGTCGCGAAGTACTGTAGCGAACTTGCCATTAACATACCCGTGATAGATGTCTAACTTGCCTTTTGAGTCTATTACTAAGTTACCTTCCTCATTAGCAATAGGGATGGCGTGCCCGCATGTTAAGATACCATTTTCAAAGAAGGTATTACAGACAGTGCATGTGTTGGAACTAAATACGTCACAAGCCTGTGCTGCATGTACAGGATGTTTTTCTGTATTTTCGTCTTCTGACGCTGAACTATCGAACAAGGCGGCATTGGCTTTGTTGGTCATATGCCTGCCTTTACAATCCATGCGATGGTGACCGTACGCCTTGCAGAGAAAACATTTACGTAAGCTTTTGAACGATTTACGTTCTCTGTCTTGTCTGTTTACCATATTTTGCAAGTATGTTTGGTACCCTGGGTTTTTATCGCACATCTCGTTCAAATAATGAGACATTTTACAATGAACACAATGTCTAAATTTTTCAGAGGTAGGCCTGTTTGGTTTTTGCCTACTATAGTTTTTTCCATAGTTGGCTGCTGCTACCCAGTTACTGTCAGTAGCTTCAGTGGCAAAACACTGTTTATTTGCCGTATAATAGGCCGAACCACGTCTTTCCATTTCTTCCACACTTGTGCATTCATTCTCCTGCAAGAACTTAGAAAACGATGTTGGGATAGAAGAAATAACTTTATCTCGAGTAATGAGATCTTCTAATTTATCATAATTTTTGTTAATTTTGGCTGATGAAGTCCATTTGCTGAAAATGTCTCGGACTAAACAGAGGTAGTCAGAGAACGTTTGAGTTGATTTTGGACTCAGTTTACTGAATTGTTCTCTGTACCCTGCTTCATCTAACATGAAATGTGCCATTATTTTAGATTTAATGTAATGGTACTCTTTTCTGAGGTCTTTGGGGATGGTTTCAATGACTTTCAGAGGTTCCCCAGATAGACTCCTCATATATAAAATATTCCATTCCGAAAGTGGAACTTGGTAATGTTCCATTAATGTCTCAAAATTTTGGGTAAAGGCTGCTATGCAGTCACCCGAGGTATAGTTACGAACGATACCTTGGTACTTCTTATACTGGTTTTCTTTTTCCAGTCTTTCAGATTTCTTTGACTCTTTATTCATTGCAGTCTCAGTGTCCAGTTGTTTCATTTTCAATTGTAATTCAAGTTCTTCTCTCTTACTCTGAGCTGCTATTTCTGCTTTCTTAAGTTCACTGTCTATCTCAGCTTGCTTTGTCTTTGCAGCCATTTCTACTTCGGCTTGCTTTAATGCTGTTTCAGCCTCTATTTGCTTGGCAGCTGTTTCTATCTCTGCCTGTTTTAGAGCTGTTTCTGCCTCTAATTGCTTGGCAGCTTTTTCAATTTCTGCCTGTTTCAGAGCTCTTTCTGCTGCTCTTTCATCGCGTTCGGCAGCTTTTTCCTGAACAAGTAGGTATTCTGCGTATTTCTTCTCACTCCATTGTGTTAATTCATCACCTTCCAACTTTAATTTTAACCCCATATCGATGAAATCAAATAATGACGACATGATGGAGAAAATATGTCAATGAAAATCAACCACACAAACTATATTGTAAATGGTTAGTAGAAAAACAACTTACAATTGATTTGACTATACGATGCGTGCCCACTAATGCATACGTAAAGTTAAAGTGAAGAAAAATATACTCAAGTGCCCTTGGATATGGTGACGAATGGTTGGGCAATCGGGCTAGAAAAACTGTAAGGTCGTACTTCGGAACCACTAATGACCTCTACGGCAGGGTTATGGATGGTACGCAAAAAAAACCTGCTTTGTTTTTGGAGAGAAATAAGTTAGCGTGTGTTTGTTGGTGTGTGCCTGTAAGTCACTAAGTGTTGATTTGGTTTGGATGGCGTTGAGTATAATTGTATGTCGTAAATTTGTCGTCAACAGTGTTTCTTTCAACAGAAGTTACACTCTTTCCAAAACTCTTTGCGTTCCACAAACTCAATAAACAAAGACAATCTATCTGTATTTGAACACTCAATAACATTGATGACACATCACTTACATCAAGATGACATTCAGTAAGGACAAAGACATCAAGTTTACAAGATGGCGACAAGGTCAAAATGGCGGCAAAATCACAAGGTTGACAAGGTCGAACGGTGACAATGTTCACAACTCACAAATGTTTAACATGTTTACAGGATCAAACAATATGTACTGTACATTTACTAATGATCTTAAACATATTTAGACAATGTAGTAATGGATTTCACTGAGACTTTTTCGATCACATGTACATTACTATAACCTTGACAAATTTTACAAGCACAAGAATTATAGTTTTAAAGTTTTAAATCACAAAGACGAACAACACACGTCTAAATATATTAGGTTCTTAAATAAAGACGAGCAACCCACGTCCACACATGTCAGGATCTTCTATTAGGCTCGTTGGCTAACACATGTGAGACAGTACAAGTACAACGTGATTCGACGTAAGACACAGCAACACAATTTCTATGGATTTATTACCACATTAAATACATAACAATAGTTATCGCAATGTACAACATATAACAACTCACAACCACAATACAGCTCATAGGTCTGACGCTCACGATATCAGTCGTTCAGCTCACAACCACGGAGATTCACACAAAACGCCTTGCTCTCGACACACACGTCCGTTCAGATGTCCAGTCCCAGCTTGGTCTGAGATTAACACACACACTGCCCACTGCCTCTGGTGGGGTCACGTGGCTTTGCGTGCGTCTGTCGTCAGCGCTGGTCGCGTGTCAGGTAAGAATCTCGCCAGCGCGACAACTCTTGTCCGCCGGGCGCCCCAACGATGTTGCTGCTAGGCTCTGACAATGACCCTTATGTACATCTACTACCATGCCAAAGTACTTCATGTTAAAATATTATATGTACAAAGTACTACCACTTGGTACTATTATCAATGGCACTACTAATAATCCTACTCCACTATCCTTGTATTCTTTCTTTCACTTTCACTTGCACTCTGTTCTCTCTCTCTCTCTCTTTCATTCTCACTCGTCCATTTCATTTTGCTCCCTTTCTTTCATCTTCACTTGTGCTATGTTCTCTCTTTTTTTATGTTATGGGTGTCATCTGTGATGTATCGTAGTTTTAGACCCACTGTCAACCTTCCTGTTTTAGTCGATGTCGATTCTTCTTTTCTTCCTTTGCGATCATTCATAAGTTTCTACCAACATCTCATTTTATACGTTCAGTGTTACAATCAGGTACTAGCACAATCAATAATGGTACAATTATTGTTACAATTACATGCATACTGTTTATGAATATACATGGCATGATGATTATGATCGTAAGAATGTACTGATGTTTATGTATGTAGTTATAAGCCATTAAAATGATATTATTTATCTCTATATGTATTATGAGTTTTGTTTATTGAATGGTAGTGAATGTTATTAACTATTACTCCCTTGGTTGGTTCTGGCTAGTATCTGTCTTCGCTGACTGTATCTTCTACCAATCAGATTCTCAATCTTAACTTGCGTCTGTCTGTCTCAGCCTCTTCAGTCAGCTAGTGAGGTAACATCTTTGAGGTACCTTCGACACTATCTCTTCTGTTCAGTCATTTACAGCCCTTAACTATCTGAAATTAATAACAGCCTTGGGTGTATATATATCCATACATCCATATGCACATTTACATATGTACACATTTGCAATTGTATATTATATTACTGCAATCATATATCTAACCTTTATGCAATCTATACAGTATCTACAATATACATAACTATACTTACATTCTATCTCAGTAATTCCATGTCAATTCGTTCATGTATTTCTAATGTCTTTCTATAGTCTACTCAGTACATCTGCAAGGTTGTTATCTTTGCCTGGTATGTGGAAAATATCAAAGTCATAGTCCTGCAGAAGTAAGGACCACCTGTGTATCCGAGAGTTTTTTAGATGGCCCTCTTTGAATACCTTTAACGGTTTCTTGTCATACAATACAATGAACTTTTTCCTCAACAAATATTTGGAGAATTTCTTAACACTTTCAACTAGCGCTAAGGCTTCCAGTTCCGTGATGGAATAGTTCTTTTGGGTGTCTGTAAGTTTCCTACTATAGTAGAGTATGGGGTGTAATCGTCCATGATGGTACTGTAGCAGGACAGCAGATATTGTGTAGGAGCTCGCATCAGTTTGAAGAATGAAGTCTTTTGAGATATCTGGCAGTTTTAAGATAGGTTGTCTACTGAAGAGTGTCTTAATTTCCTCCAATAGTCTGCTGTGTTTGTCTGTCCAGTTTACCTTTGTCGGTTGACCTTTCTTCAGTAGTTCGGAGAAAGTTGCAGTCATATCGGTGAAGTTCGGTATGAACTTCTGATAATAATTAATAAGCCCTAAAACACTCCTAACCTCTTTCTTTGTGGTGGGAGCTTTAATTTGCAAAATCTTCGTAACCACAGTCGGGTCGGTTTTCCGAAACCCGTTGGAGATTCTGTGTCCAAGGAACTGCACTTCCAAATACCCTATCTCGACCTTACTGGGCTTAGCTTACAGCCTATGGTCTTGTATTCTCTGAAACACCTGCTCCATGACCTCGGTGTGTTTATCTATATTCGTAGTATGGATGCATGTATCGTCCATATATGTTGCTACATTTCCAATGCCTTGCAGTAGTCTGCGCATCATTCGCATGAATGTGCTTGGTGCGTTCTGTAGACCAAAAGGCATATAGGCCCACTCATAAAGGCCTAACGGCGTAGCGAAAGCCGTGATATGCATGGACTTTTCTTCCATAGGGATTTGCCAGTATCCCTTGGTTAAATAGATTTTGGAGAAAATTTATGATTTGGCCATGCCGTCTATGAGATCGTCGATGTTTGACATGGGTTCCGCATCTAAGAGGGTTAATACGTTGATCTTTCTATAGTCAACGCATATCCTCAGGGTGTTATCTTTTTTCTTTACTATGACCAAAGGTGAGCAGTAATTTGAAGTGGATTTCCTAATGATACCACACTGGTCAAGGTCAGATATTTCAGATGTTATTTTCTCAAGAAAGTGGACCGGAATAGGATACGGTTTCACCCTTACTGGCACATTAGATAATAGGGTGATTTTTTGAGTTATGAGATCAGTGCTTCCAGGTTTGTTGGAAAATATGTGTCTAAATTTAACAATAGACCTTTCCAGTTTGGCTTTGTCTTGTTTTCCTAATTCCGGGTTTAGCTGTATTCCTCTCCAGCTGTCATCGTCTCTAACGTCAGGTGTTGGAATTTCATCCCCCACCGCGTCGTTTTGCTGTTCATTAATGACCCAGCATCCAGAGGCAGGTCTAAGACATTCACCTTCTTCTACTGTTACTGTCTCGTCCGTCTTTCTGTCTACGAACGGTTTCAGCATATTGATGTGGTAGATCTTTTTCTTATTGCCCACCTGCACCTGATAATCTACATCACTAATTCTCTGTAATACTTGGAATGGTCCCTGCCATGATACAATTAGGGAGTCTCTAGGGTCTGGGAGGAGCAACAAGACTTTATCTTCTTCTTTCAAGACTAATGTCTTGGCCTTCCGGTTGTCATACTGTCTATATTTCTTTCCAGCGATCTGCAGTGCCTCTCTTGCTACTTGACATGCCGTGACTACTTTCTGCCTTAGGCTTATCACCATGTCGTATGCCTCCCTTTTCAGGGAGTCGTGTATTTTGCCTGTGAGCAACTCATTCCACAGTAGCAATGGACCCCTTGGGTTTGTCCCGTATACTAACTCGAATGGGGAGAATCCTGTGCTCGCTTGTGGTACCTCTCGGTATGCGAACAGCACTGCAGGGAGCATCACATCCCAGTCTTTTGGGCGTTCCGCCGTGACTTTGGCTAGAGTACGTTTTAATACCCCATTAAAGTTCTCATTTACTCCGTTGGTCATCGGATGGTATGGGGAGCTGAATGATTGCTTTATCCCCATTAATTTCATTACGCACTGTGTGGCTTCTGAGATGAACTGGGTACCCCTATCTGATAGGATGCATGATGGGAATCCTATTCTACTGAATATAAGGAGGAATGCTTCTACGATGGATCTAGATGATATGGATTTCTGGGGAACCGCTTCTGGACATCGTGTGCATAGGTCAATCATCGTTAGGATGTACCTATTCCCTCGGACCGTTGTCGTATTGAGGGGTCCCACAATGTCGACAGCTATCTTTTCGAATGGTCTAGAAGCCAAGTCCGTCTCCTGGATTTTAGCCTTTGGATGCCTTCCTTTTTGTGAAGTTCGCTGGCACAGTTCACATGAACGGACATAGCTTCTGACATCCTTACAATAGCCTTGCCAGTAGAACTGAGATAATAATCTCTGTCTCGTTCTGGTCATCCCCATATGGCCTGCAAATGGGGAGTCGTGCGCTAATTTTAGCGCGTTGCTGCGATGATGTAACGGCAGCACGGTTTGTGTGAGAAGCGTTGCCCCTTTGCTATACTCTCTCGTGAGGATGTTCTTATCAATTAAGAATGACCACTTACTCTCTTTAGATTATTTAGGTGGGCGGTTTGCCCGCTGAAAACACGTTCGCAGTGTCTTGTCGTCTCTTTGTTGTTTTGCAAAGTCGTCGGTTTGGATGTCTGGGACCAGTCCATTGTCTGTTTGTTCAGCCCGAGGTATGGCCATGTTATCTTCTTCTTGTCTTTCTTAGTCTGCTGTCTGGTAATCGCATTGCCATATGCCTTACTATAATACCATGTCTGGGCTTCCTCTTCCATACAATCTTTTGCCCCCAGTATGTTACCTATCATAAGTCCTGCACATGGGCTTGGTAATACCGCCACTCGTATTCTCCCTTCATAGTATGGGCAGGATATATAAACCCATGCTATAGCATACTTTTCCTTTGTGCTGCCGAAGGTACGGCATGTCACACTATCTCCCGTGTATTCACTGTTCAGTACCAGACTCCGATCCACACCTACTATAGACTCCGATCCACACCTACTAT
>JACEFZ010006530.1:20000-21712 GCA_014155875.1 Cepaea nemoralis | reverse complement strand
CAAGGAACGGGTTGGATTCCGTATGGTGCCAAGTGTGGGGCGTGCACTGCTGGGGCATTTGCCGGGGACATCTCCATGAAAGACGTCGGTATGCTTCCGTGAAGATCAGGAGGAAAGTTGATAGATTGTTGTGCTCCAACATTGTTTTGAGCAGGTGGGGGTAAATAAGCTGCTGCTGATCTATGACTTGCGCTGTTATGGTACATTGTTGAAAACTGGAGCTGGTTGCTATGCATCTTGCTCTGCTAAACCTCATGAGCACGTGCACATATCGAACACTTTTGTGTCAAATTTTGAACTGTCAGTTTGGCTGTTGTAAAGTAGTTCCTAAAGTCGTTCCCAGCTTCGTCTCGTCGACCGGATGATAGCTCAGTCTGTGATGTCAAGAGCTATGTAAACCATAACGCACAGATGTCAAGAACATATTAATGGATCCTCAAAAGCTGATTTTTGTGAGCTGAAAACAAAGCAGAAATATCACCTTGTATAAATGACTTGAGTTACCCAAGAGGTTACCTATTTTCTTTCTTTCTTTCTTTCTTTCTTTCTTTCTTTCTTTCTTTCTTTCTTTCTTTCTTTCTTTCTTTCTTTCTTTCTTTCTTTCTTTCTTTCTTTCTTTCTTTCTTTCTTTCTTTCTTTCTTTCTTTCTTCAATGTCATGATCAATCCTCTGGTTATATTTACGATATATATATATATTACATTGGCACCTTGCCGTCTTGACAGACGATAGTTTGTGCTCTAAAAAGGCATAATAACTTTTAACTATGGCGGTAGCGAATGTGACTGATAAGGCCAATTTGCGCTGTAAATGTCCGTTCACAGTGGGTGCATGTGAACACGTGGTCATTTCCACCATCATGCACCATCTTACGTCTCAAACGCTTGGTGTGTGACTTTTCTGCAATAATTTTCTCCTTTGACTTTATTCCCTTTCTGATATTTGCCCTCCATGCAACACGTTCAGCGGCGACTTGCTCCCAATGTGCATTATCAATGCCTGTATCAATCATGTCCCGCTTACACACATCTTTGTATCGTAGTAGTAGTAGAGGCCGACCCTGAGATCTCTTACCCATCTGTAATTCACCAAAAAAGATATCCTTTGGTATTCTATCATCATCCATCCTCCTAACATGTCCTATCCATCTAAGTCTACGAAGACTGAGCATGGAATAAACTGTCACACAACCTGATCTTTCCAATACTTCAGTATTTGTGATTTTGTCTTGCCACTTAATACCAAGAATTCTTCGCAGACACCGCATATGAAAGCAGTTTAAATTGTTCTCTTGGTGTGAGTAAGTTGTCCAGGTTTCACTGCCATAGAGAAGAGTACTAAGGACACAGGCTTGATAGACAAGGACTTTTGTTTTGGCAGTAAGCTTCCTGTTCTCCCAGACTCTTTTTCTTAACCTGTTCATTGTTGTTGCTGCCTTACCAATCCGGATGTTGATTTCCTGATCTAGGGATAATTTGCTATTTACCACTGATCCTAGATATGTAAAATGGTCTACTATCTCTAGTTCGGCGTCGTCAATAAAGATTGATGGTACCCCATGTGCACCTTGTGACATAATCTGTGTCTTCTTTTTGCTAATTGTTAAACCAAATTCAGAACAAGCATTGGAGAATGCAGATAGTAGACATTGCAATTCTTCCTCAGAGTGGGTCGTAACTGCAGCATCATCTGCAAAAAGCAACTCTCTGATC
>JACEFZ010006530.1:0-7500 GCA_014155875.1 Cepaea nemoralis | reverse complement strand
GTAATGAATATGATGGTGATAAGATATGATATATGATGGTGATAACGTTGAGGATAATGATATATGATGGTGATAACGTTGAGGGTAATGATATATGACGGTGATAAAGATAATTGATACATGATGGTGATAAAGATAATGATATATGATGGTGATAAAGATAATGATATATGATGGTGATAACGTTGATGATAATGATATATGATGGTGATACGTTGAGGGTAATGATATATGATGGTGATAACGTTGAGGGTAATGACTATATGATGGTGATAAAGATAATGAAATATGATGGTGATAACGTTGAGGGTAATGATAATATGATGGTGTAACGTTGAGGGTAATGATATTGATGGTGATAAAGATAATGATATATGATGTTGATAACGTTGAGGGTAAGGATATATGATGGTGATAAAGAAATGATATATGATGGTGATAACGTTGAAGGGTATGAATATATGATGGTGATCAAGATGAATGGTATATGATGGTGATAACGTTGAGGGTAATGATATATGATGGTGATAAAGATAATGATATATGATGGTGATAAAGATTGATATATGATGGTGATAAAGATAATGATATATGATGGTGATAACGATAATGATATATGATGGTGATAAATATATGATATTGGGTGATACGTTGAGGATAGGATATATGATGGTGATAAGCTAATGATATATGATGGTGATAACGTTGAGGATAATGCATATTTGATGGTGATAAGATAATGATATATAATGGTGATAACGTTGAGGTAATGATATATGATATATGATGGTGATAAAGATAATGATATTTGATGGTGATAAAGATAATGATATATGATGGTGATAACGTTTAGGGTAATGATATATGATGGTGATAACGTTGAGGATAATGATATATGATGGTGATAACGTTGAGGATAATGATATATGACATGATAAAGATGATAATACATGGTGGTGACTACGATAACGATTATGATATATGATGACGGTGATAACAATGATGATATATGACAATGATGATAACGATGATGATATAAGACAATGATGATAGCGATGATGATATAAGACAATGATGATAGCGATGATGATATAAGACAATGATGATAGCTGTGATGGAATACGATGATGTTGATGATAACTGATAACGATATATAATGATAATTATTACAGTGATGATATATTGAGGTAATAGATAGCAATGATGATATATGGTGATAAAGACGATCATGATATATGATGATGATGATTACTAATAACAATGATGATATCTGATAATGACTGTACGATGATGATATATGTGGATTATGATAACGATGATGAAATATGATGATGATAACGATGATTATATATGAGGATGATTATAACGTTGATTATATATGAGGATGATTATAATGATGATTATATATGTGGATGATTATAACGTTGATGATATGTGTGGATAATTATTACGATGATAATATATGAGGGTGATTATAACGATGATGATATATGTGGATGATTATAATGATGATGATATATGTGGATGATTATAACGATGATGATATATGTGGATGATTATAACGATGATGATACATGTGGATGATTATAACGATGATGATATATGTGAAAGATTATAACGATAATGATATATGTGGATGATTATAACGATGATGATATATGTGGATGATTATAACGACGATTATATATGATGATGATTATAATAAGGATGATATATGCGGATGATTATAACAATGATGATATATGTGGATGATTATAATTATGATATATGTGGATGATTATAACGATGGTGATATATGATGATGATTATAACAATGATGATATACGTGGATGATTATAACGATGATGATATATGATGATGATTATAACAATGATGATATATGTGGATGATTATAACGATGATGATGATTATAACAATGATGATATATGTGGATGATTATAATGATGATGATATATGTGGATGATTATAATGATGATGATATATGTGGATGATTATAACGATGATGATATATGTGGATGATTATAATGATGATGCTATATGTTGATGATTGTAACGATGATGATATATGTGGATGATTATAATGATGATGATATATGTGGATGATTATAACTATGATGATATATGTGTATGATTATAACGATGATGATATATGATGATTATTATAACAATGATGATATATGTGGATTATTATAACGATGATGATATATGTGGATGATTATAATGATGATGATATATGTGGATGATTATAAAAATGATGATATTTGCGGATTATTATAATCAATGATGATATATGTGGATGATTATAATGATGATGATATATGTGGATGATTATAACGATGATGATATATGTGGATGATTATAACAATGATGATATATGCGGATGATTATAACGATGATGATATATGTGGGTGATAATAACGATGATGATATATGTGGATGATAATAACGATGATGATATATGATGATGATTTTAACGATGGTGATATGTCACTATGATCATAACTGATAATGATAATGGATATAACAAGTTTGAAATATGATGATGATAAATGACGACGTTGATGATATTTGATGATGATATATGTGGATGATTATAACGATGATGATATATGTGGATGATTATAACGATGATTATTCATGTGGATGATTATAACGATGATGATATTTGATGATGATTATAACAATGATGATATATGTGGATGATTATAACGAGGATGATATATGTGGATGATTATAACGATGATGATGATTATAATGATGATGATATATGTGGATGATTATAACGATGATGATATATGTGGATGATTATAATGATGATGCTATATGTTGATGATTGTAACGATGATGATATATGTGGATGATTATAATGATGATTATATATGTGGATGATTATAACTATGATGATATATGTGGATGATTATAACGATGATGATATATGATGATGATTATAACAATTATGATATATGCGGATTATTATAACGATGATGATATATGTGGATGATTATAATGATGATGATATATGTGGATGATTATAACAATGATGATATTTGAGGATTATTATAAGAATGATGATATATGTGGATGATTATAATGATGATGATATATGTGGATGATTATAACGATGATGATATATGTGGATGATTATAACAATGATGATATATGCGGATGATTATATATGTGGGTGATAATAACGATGATGATATATGATGATGATTTTAACGATGGTGATATGTCACTATGATCATAACTGATAATGATAATGGATATAACAAGTTTGAAATATGATGATGATAAATGACGACGTTGATGATATTTGATGATGATATATGTGGATGATTATAACGATGATGATATATGTGGATGATTATAACGATGATTATACATGTGGATGATTATAACGATGATGATATTTGATGATGATTATAACAATGATGATATATGTGGATGATTATAACGAGGATGATGTATGTGGATGATTATAACGATGATGATGATTATAACGATGATGATATATGTGGATGATTATAATGATGATGATATATGTGGATGATTATAATGATGATGATATATGTGGATGATTATAACGATGATGATATCATATATGTGGATGATTATAACGATGATGATATATGTTGATGATTATAACAATGATGATATATGAGGATGATTATAAAGATGATGATATATGTGGATGATTATAATGATGATATATGTGGATGATTATAACGATGGTGATATATGATGATGATTATACAATGATGATATACGTGGATGATTATAACGATGATGATATATGTGGATGATTATAACAATGAAGATATATGTGGATGATTATAATGATGATGATATATGTGGATGATTATAACGATGATGATATATGTGGATGATTATAATGATGATGATATATGTAGATGATTATAACGATGATGATATATGTGGATGATTATAATGATGATGATATATGTGGATGATTATAACGATTATGATATATGTGGATGATTATAACGATGATGATATATGATGATTATTATAACAATGATGATATATGCAGATTATTATAACGATGATGATATATGTGGATGATTATAATGATGATGATATATGTGGATGATTATAACAATGATGATATTTGCGGATTATTATAACAATGATGATATATGTGGATGATTATAATGATGATGATATATTTGGATGATTATAACGATGATGATATATGTGTATGATTATAACGATGATGATATATGTGGATGATAATAACGATGATGATATATGTGGATGATTATAACAATGATGATATATGCGGATGATTATAACGATGATGATATATGTGGATGATAATAACGATGATGATATATGTGGATGATTATAACGATGATGATATATGTGGATGATAATAACGACGATGATATATGTGGATGATAATAACGATGATGATATATGTGTAGAAAAACTGCTCGTAGAAAAACTAAGAAGCATAGTAAAGAGGGAAAAACAGAAAGACTGGGAAGAGTATGGAGAAACCCTAAATAAAAACTACAAGGAGGCAATTAGAAACTTCTACAAAAAGATAAGTGCAATGCGAACCAGAGGAGTACCCTTTGACCCAACTGAAATAATTAACAGCGAAAATGGAGAACCAATAAGTGAACAAAAACACATCCTAATAAGATGGAAGCAGTATTTCGAACAACTTCTCAACATCCCATCAGATGTCACAGGAATTCAAGAGACCTACACAGATGTCACCGAGGAACTAGAACCAGACATACTAAAAGAAGAAATTATAGAAGCCATCAGATTATCCCCATTGAACAAATCACCAGGACAGGATGAAATACCAAATGAACTAATTAAAGCAGCAAGGGAAGTAGGAACAGCTTGGCTACATAGACTATTCAACCATGTTTGGGTAGAACAACAGACACCACGAGACTGGGGAAACGCCATAATTATCCCAATTTGGAAAAACAAAGGCAGCAAAAGAGATTGCACACAATACAGAGGCATTTCACTGTTGAGTCATACTGGGAAAATATTTTGCAAAATTCTTGAAAAAAGATTACGAACTACTTTAGAACCCCAGCTAAGCGAAACGCAGCTTGGATTTAGGAAAAACAAAGGATGCACAGACGCCATTTTTGCTCTTAGACAACTTATAGAAAAATCAATTGAATTCAATGAAACACTCTACTTAGCCTTTGTTGACCAAGAAAAGGCATTTGATAGGGTAGATAGAAACAAGCTGTGGGAAATCCTTAAACAATATGGAGTGAGTACACATCTAACAAACCTATGTAGAAGTTTATACGACAACAGTGAATGCATAGTGAGAGCAACTGGAGGACACTCAGAACCCTTCACCATAAGATCTGGAGTACGACAAGGTTGTGTCCTGTCCCCTCTCTTGTTCATAACATATATAGACAACATATGTAAAGAAACCAGCCAAGCAGAGACAGCAAGAATACCGCATGACGAGAACACAGAAGAAGAACCATCTGCAAATCTAACCATTAGAGAACTCCTGTTTGCGGACGACCAAGCACTAATAGCAAAATCAGAAGCTGAATTACAAGACCACATGAATAGTCTAAACGAAATGTGTAGGGAACATAACATGAAAATTAGCACAAGCAAAACAGAGGTAATGACTATAACTAAAGAAGAACAAACAGCAACAATTCACCTAAACGAACATCCCTTGAAACAAGTAAAGAGCTTCAAGTACCTAGGAAGTATAATATCATCAAATGGCAGATCAGAAGACGAGATCGAAAATAGGTGCAATAAGGCAAATCAACTCATTGGACAAATGGCACCAATACTAAAGAACAAACATGTATCAATAACTACTAAGAAAGCACTTTACAACACAATCTTCCTACCAACTCTGTGCTACCAATGCCAAACCTGGACAATGACAGAAAAAGAGAAAAGAAAAATCACAACAACAGAAATGAGGTTCCTGAGAAGAATACTCAACGTATCAAGAAGAGATAAGATCAGAAATGAAGAAATCAGGACTAAAGTGGGGGTTAAAGCTGCTCTAGATTTCATTAGAAAGCAGCAAGTCAAATGGTTTGGCCATGCAAGTAGGCTACCAGTCAACAGCATGCCACAACAAGCAATGACGTACAGACCAGATGGAAACAGAGGAAGAGGCCGACCACGTAAACGCTGGACGGAGGGAATAACAGAATCCATGGGAATGTCGATATACGAAGCCCATAACCGGGCACTCTCACGAAGTTTATACTTCACCTCGACACCGCAAGGTACAAGAGGAACATGATGAGATGAGAGATGAGATATATGTGTATGATAATAACGATGATGATATATGATGATGATTATAACGGTGGTGATATGTCACTATGATCATAACTGATAATGATAATGGATATAACAAGTTTGAAATATGATGATGATAACTGAAGACGTTGCTGATATTTGATGATGATGTAAAGTGATGATGATGATAACTGATAACGACAATGATACATGAGTATGATACATGATGATATATGGTGGTTATGATAGCTTTTAATGATGATGATGTGTGGTCATTATTATAACGATAATGATGTTTTTTATTTCGATGATGATATACGGTGATGATGATAACTTATAACGATGATGGTGTATGATGATTATTATAACGATGATGATATATGATGCTTTTATAACGATGATGATGTGTAATGCATATTATAACGATGATGATAGAAGATGATGATGAGATAAATGATAACGATGATGAAATATGATAATTATAATGATGATAATCTCATCTCATCTCATCTCATCATGTTCCTCTTGTACCTTGCGGTGTCGAGGTGAATTATAAACATCGTGAGAGTGCCCGATTATGGGCTTCATATATCGATATTCCCATGGACTCTGCTATTCCCTCCGTCCAACGTTTACGTGGTCGGCCTCTTCCTCTGTTTCCATCTGGTCTGTACATCATTGCTTGTTGTGGTATGCTGTTGACTGGTAACCTACTTGCATGGCCAAACCATTTGACTTGCTGCTTTCTAATAAAATCTAGTGCAGCTATAACCCCCACTTTAGTCCTGATTTCTTCATTTCTGATCTTATCTCTTCTTGATACGTTGAGCATTCATTCTTCTCAGGCATCTCATTTCTGTTGTTGTGATTTTTGTTTTCTCTTTTTCTGTCATTGTCCAGGTTTGGCATTGGTAGCATAGAGTTGGTAGGAAGATTGTGTTGTAAAGTGCTTTCTTGGTAGTTATTGATACATGTTTGTTCTTTAGTATTGGTGCCATTTGTCCAATGAGTTGATTTGCCTTATTGCACATATTTTCGATCTCTTCTTCTGATCTGCCAATTGATGATATTATACTTCCTAGGTACTTGAAACTCTTAGGTGAAATGTTGTTGTTTGTTCTTCTTTAGTTAAGTCATAAACCCCTGTTTTGCTTGTGCCCAAAATTTTTTGTTATGTTCCCCACACATTTCTTTTTAGACTATTCGTGT
>JACEFZ010006529.1:0-20395 GCA_014155875.1 Cepaea nemoralis | reverse complement strand
TTAAACTTTCTCTCCATGCCATGATATCAAACTGTCCAGCATCTTCTCTCATGATATACCACTGTCTCTCTACCTCTAAAACCTACAGGTGTGACGACATACACCAGTTTTCCTCTTCTCTTGACATGCCCGTGAAGATGGGTGTTTGTCCCTGGACGGTGAATTCGATAGCAGCTACCCTGCACTCTCGCAGTATTGCTCTTCGTCTAGGTTCGTGGACCCTGGAGGCGTGCATTATTACTCCGGGATTACCACAAGGATCTGCAATATCGCTTTGCTATTCAATGTAAACACAGGCAAGACTGTAAGCATTGAAGCACCGGGGATTGGCAGGATATCGACATTTGCATGGGATATCCTTGTGTATAGGCTGCGGAGTGCGGAGAGACACGATGCAAACAGCTCAAGAGCTACAGGGAACAGCGAACAAAGTGATCAATTGGTGTACTGAGATATGTAGTGTCACTAACCCAGATAAGGAGTCTGTTTTATAGTCTTCACTGGATAATAGGATTGTTAAGGCTGACGTCCTACGTCTTAAAATAATATTTTAACAAAACATAAAGACATTTTTAGAGAGTAAACTGAGGTAAATGTTGGTCTCCCTGGTCTAGCAGTTGCACGACTTTCTCCGTAATCCCATATACTCTCGTGAGAAACGTGACGTGCGCGAGAATTGGTAGCGGTTCTCTCCGAGTAACTTAGGAGTATGTGAGCCGGTCGCTCAGAAAGCAATGGCAAACTACTGAGCGTAATCTTGCTAAGAAATCAACAATCAGCTGAAAGATGCTGACGTTGACAGCGATGTCCTGTAAAGGATATGCGGAAAAAAAAAAGAAAAAAACAACAACTGAGGTATCTGGGAATCATCTTCCACATAAACTAGTCATTCGGGGATCATGTAGAAGCAGCTGTTGTGGGATCTAGGTGGGAGAGGTAAGGAATTCTGTGCGCTGGGGATCACTAGGGATTATAGCGGCAATAGACTGGAGCAATGGGTGTTGACCGTGGACTATCGTCGTCTGGTATTCTCGGTGATTGAGTGTGGAGTGGGACAGCTTAGTGTCAAAGAGTCGGCTGATGAGGCTGAAGCGCACGCACTGTGAGGATCTGCGTGTGGTGCTGGGATGCGCTTGATCGTATCTATTAGTATTAGTGATACGATACTCGTATCTATTAGTATTAGTGCTCCCATGTGTTGCCGGGGCCCATAAGGGAAGCAAAGAATAGCAACACTGCAGCCTACCACGCATGTCGTAAGAGGCGACTAAGGAGGCTTGATGGTTCCGTCGCCCTGCTACTGAGTGAGTGCGTGGCGCGACACTGGAATGTTCCGCTGGCTGTGGGGGGGGGGGGGGGGGATGTTCCGCTGGCTGTGGGACGGATAGCGCACGCATGTTGCGACTGTAACAAAGTGTGATGAGAGTATTGTGGATAGACGTGCTTTGACCAGAATGATTACACAACTAGACACGCGTAGTATTATTTGGCGCTCACAGAAGAAGGAAATAGAGATCAGAAGACGCACTAGACAACATGAATTTTTGAAAGCTATAATAGTTACCGACCGGGATCGAACCTGTCGCCTCCAAATGACGACGGCGCCTCGCTGCCTCATCACCACCACCACCACCACCACCACCACCACCACCACCACCACCACCACCACCACCATCCGCCCCCCACCACCACCACCACCACCACCACCGCGCTTGGTGCGCGGCACTAGATAGTGTCATTTCGTGTGATTGTACAATGTCTTTGATGTCGTCAATCCATTTTCTTCTTGGACGTCCTCTTGGTCTCGCCGCAGATGATCTTTTATGTAACGCCAGTGATGGTAGTTGTTGGTGTTTCATTGTTTCCGGCGTGAACGCTGATAGAGTTGCGTTTTTCTTTCAATTTCCTCCATAATTCTCGAGCAATAGTACTTGAACAAATAAATTCTCTACCGGTTTGCTGGACCTTACTGTCTTAAAATATCAATTTCCTTTACTTGGTTTCCCCCATTCAGCTTGTCACAGCGCTTCCCATATAAATACCCGCTTGTCTTTGCTTTTCCTTATTGATGACATACTCATTTCAATTCATTTTTTTTAAAAGCAGTCTGTCGGTAATGAATAAGTTTTGCTTGTTTCAAAACTTTACTGAAGCAGTGAATGGGAAGAACAGGACTCAGTTTGAAATGTTGATTTGAACATTGTGGCAAACATAAAAATATACTAAAATATTTTCATGAGGAAATGAGTGGCACCTTGCCGTCTACACAGACAATGATAGGAAATACAAACAGTTAAGTATGTGTGGCTCCTGAGACAAGCTGGGCACACAAGACAGGCGATAGTTTTTAACATTGTCCTACAAACAAGTTACAACATCTACAACCCATGACAACCGGTTGAATTATGGAAACCATGTGTTGCCCATGCAGCATGATCCCTCTCTAGGCCTGCCCAGTTCACTCCAGAGGAAAGGTTACACCAAAACACCAGGAACAAGACAAGTTTCAGAAGCTGCCGGATCAGCAAAGCAATGCTCTAACTTCCCATCTGTGGGAGCTTCGATCCTAGACCAGTTGCCGACCAAAGCTTAAGGTCTGGTCTGCCCTGCCATGACATTTAGTCTTTAGGTTGCATTTCCTCGCACCAGGGTAAGGCCTGTATCCTCCCAATTGCGCTCCTCCGCCCGAATCAATTGACACAATGTGGGGTATCAATCAAGTTTGGTGAGCGCTGCCCAACATTCAGCGCTAACAGAAAGCAGGTAGTACCGTTCACTGTCATATGGTAGCTCAGTGTTATCTTACAATGACCTGGCGTATAAGGGGAAATAAACATATAGTTTTTGATTTCGTGAAAAGTGGATGAGCAATGTCCCTTATATGAATTTATCGTGTAAAGTCGAATGATAGCCACGTGATGTTTTATCTTTGGCTCTTTTGCATTTAACGCAATTTAACGCGATATGTTGGATCTGAAGGACTGAAATATTTGATCAACATATTCAATAGAGAGACCATAATTACTGAGGTAGCACTTTGTTGCTAAGTCAACACCTACTATGAACCTTATTTAACGTGTAAACTGCCCCGTGACGATGGAAAACTGACACAGGCACAAATGAACGTTAATGGATGTGTCAGATAGTTACTTGGAATATTAGTTGGTTAGTTTAGTCGCGGTTCCAACTTCACGGCAACGGGTCGTCCCCATTATGCTCCGTTCCTGTGCCAGTGAATATCACACAAAATGCTCCTCACTGCCCTATGTGAACAATGGAATAGACAGGAGTATCGGCAAGCCAACAGCCCGCACAGGTACACTGTGCATAATGCCGCCGCCAGAATGCCAACACAAAAGTCCTCCACGAAAAATACAGTTCATCATCGATGGAATCGGCAGTCACCAGAAAGACTTCACTGACCCGGGTTTTATCCCATATGGCTCGGTCTCTTTCCGCAGGGCGACCCGCCGAAAGCGCCGCACAAAGCACGAACTCCGTAGCTCCAGCGACGACTCCCAGGAGTCTCCTGAAAAATGCACTCGTGAACCGAAAAGGCAAACCAGTCAATTCAGCAACAGCCGGCCGCCATCGTTCCGAACATGCAGTTCACGCTACAAACAACCGCGGACAGATGTAAAAGCATTCCACGCTAAATTCACAGCTCACAGTGTCGCGCCACGCACTCACTCAGTAGCAGGGCGACGGAACCATGCACTACCAGTCCAACATGAGGAAAATGCGAATGCAAACCGTAGCCACAAGCGTAAACACTCCAGAGGCCTTAACGGTTTAAATGCCTATCCGCCATGTTGGGGACCAGAAGTCCCAATAGACTGTAGACTAAGTCTCAGCCCAAGCCTCCTTAGTCGCCTCTTATGACGTGCATGGAAGGCAACAATGTTACTATTCTTCGCTTCCCTTATGAGCCCCGAAATATTAAATACAGAATAATGTGTAATATTTCATGGAAACGAAAACAATCAAATACAGGGGTTCTATAAAAACTTGGAATGGAAAGAGAATTTATGAAATAAATAAAAAAAATTAAAGAGGCAAGTACAATATTTCTGCCACATTAAAAGGCAAAACATTTATAAAATAAAACCATACTGGAGGTTAAGGTTGAAGGTAAGCGAGCAAGAGATAGACAGCGATAAAAGTGGGAAGATAACATCGGGAGATTAACGAACAGCAGTCTGAATGAATGTACAACCAAGGCGGGAGACAGACGGTATTGGAAATCCACTGCTGTCAAACTGTATTGTTGATATGGCATCTGATTGATTAATTTAGAATATTATAAGGGGCGTTCATTTGAAATCCGTTCGTGCCGCATCACGCGTAATTGCGTACGTTGAAAATGATCATGTCATAGTCATGTGATAAGTACTGACCAATGAATAAAATAGCACGTGCTTATCGTCCTGTGATGGATAGGTTTTGTTTCTGACAGTTGAGAAAATGGCCGGGTTGATCCAAAATTCGTGCAAAGAAGTCCAAAGAGCGGTGATTCTTCTTCTTCTTTCGTTTGGTTGAAATATGTCTATAACTGCAATGTTGTCTCTTGTATGAATTTAACTGTCTTTTTTAGTTCACACAGCGGTCCATAGAGTTTATCTTCCACTGTCGTCTCTCTAGGCCAGAAGGTTTGCCTAGACATGTTGTATTTGTGTCTTGGAGTATGTGCTCTGCTGTCTGCGATGCCAATCCACATGTGCACATGGCTGTTTCACCAATCTTGAATTTTGCATACATGTGGTTGCGTAATCTATTGTGTCCTGTTCTGAGGCGCAGAATAATGACTTGTTCTGGTCTGCCCATAACGTAGTAGTCATCTTGAGCAGGTTTTGGTGGCTTTCTGACTGATTTGATCATTCTTTTCTTTTGGTGGTATGTAACGGGCACATCAGGCTGTTCTTCTTTGGCTCCTTCATTGATCAGCTCTGTCGTTTCCGGGTACTCCAGTGGGATGGTATCCACTGTATGGTGACCTTATGCTGACTGCTAAGTTCAGAAAGTAGTGTCCTTAGTACTGGCGATTTCCCAGGCAGGAGCGCCCCGAGTACTGATTTTGCATCTGTCAATAGCACCACAGGTTGTGTACCATTGCTGATATTTAGTAATTTCTCTGTTGCTATCTTGATTGCCTCAATTTCAGCATCGTAGTTATGGCAGTACTTTTCTGTCGGTACTCTGGCTGTGTCCCTAGTATTATTTGGGTATTCTCCCGCTCCTCCATTTTGAACAGCATTTTGTGCTGACCCATCTGTGTAGACTCGGATCCAGAGGTCCTGTGGGTATTCTTCATCAAGGAAGCTGAGAGTGGCTGTTCTGCGCTGCAGACTGTTCTGTTCTTCATTGTCAAATATTCCTCTCACTTTTGTCTGGATTTGTAATGATAGTCTATGTTCATCTTTCCATGGAGTTCGCTCTGGAATAGTTGTTAGGGAGGTACCAACTGTGGGCAGATCGGTGGTTTCTCTGCAGAGTCGTTTGGCCTGGTGGATAAAACTACTTCTTTTCAACCGCCCCATAGCTAAGTTGTCAAATATGTTCTTCATAGGGTGGCCTGGCAAGCTGAGTAACTTTTCTGCTTGTATTAGCGTTTTCGTATTTCTGCGCTCTCTCAGTGCTTGTGTCTTCCCCATCTTCTCCATTTCCACTATAGGGGTTGATCTCATCCCTCTTGATTTTGCACCTTGTCCATCTCTTGTAGTGTGGTTTTTGATGCCGAACACCACGCAGTTGACCCGTATTCCAGGTGTGGTTGTATGCTCTGTTGATAAACTTTGCTAAGCATTTTCCCACTGGCTCCCCATGTTGATCCACTTAGCTTTCTCAGGATGGCTATTTTCCTTCTGGTTTTTGCTACTGCTTTGTTGATGTGCTTACTCCATGTCAGCCTGCCATCAAATGTTACTCCAAGGTATGTTGGTTCTTTATCTTCTCTTAGGGGTGTTCCATTTATCTGGATGATCCCTGCCTTTTGTTTTGGAGAGAGGGTAAATAGAGTGGTGCAGCACTTGTCAGTGATTATGCTGACACACATCTGTTTGCCCATGCAACACATGTTTCAACAGCTGCTCTTTGTAGCAATCTGGTAGCCACTGATGCATGTTCATTTGTGCTCCATAGAACCAGGTAATCGGCGTACATTGCCGCTTTAATTCCATGCGGTAGATTAGCAACGAGATCATTGATGAAGACTAGAAAAAGCGTGGGAGACAAGACTCCGCCCTGGGGAACACCGTGACGCAGTAGTACTTTCTTGCTCTTGAGTCCGTCTATCTTAACTCGGGCTCTTCTGTTATGCAAGTATGCTTTCACCCATTTGTACATTCTTTCATTGACTTTTCAGTTTCTCAGTTTGTTCATCAGACCTTCTTTCCAGACTTTCTTCTCTTGGAATGCATCCTCAATTTCTTGAGAGAGGTAGGTTGTCCGATCTTCCGTAGAGTAGCACTGCCTAAAGCCAGCCTGCTTTGGCACAAGGATGTTTTTACTTTCAATGTACCACTGCAATCTGTGATTGATGATGCGCTCCACTGTTTTGCAGAGACAGCTGGTGAGGCTAATTGGTCTGTAGCTAGAGGCAATGGAACTATCTTTCCTTGATTTTAGGAGGGGTATCATGATTGCTTCTATCCAGGCTTGTGGAACACTGCGTTATTTCCATCTGTTATTGAAGTTCCCAACGCTTTGCTTTGGCCTCTATTCCTAGGTTCCTGATAATTTCATTGTAGATACCATCAGCTCCTGGTGACTTTCTCATTTTCAGTTTTGATATGGCTAGCCCCAGTTCGCTGATTGTGATGGGTGCCTCCAGAACCTCATGTTCTATTTCCTTCTGTACTGTATGTTGCCGTTTCTCTCGAACTCTTGTTGTTTCTCTGGACTAATTTTGATATTGTTATCTTTTGCGAATGAGTCCGCAAAATGATCAGCTGCTTGCTTTCTCGTTAAGATGTTTCCATCTGTTTGTAGTGCACTTTTTGAGTTTCTCCCTGTGCTCTCATCGTTAAGTTGTTTTATTAGCTTCCACAATTTCCTTGTGTCTCTTTCGAAGTTCAGAGACTCCGTTTTCTCCTGCAGCTTTTCCGTCTAGCCTGCAGCTTGGCCCTTTGAAATTTGGCTTTTGCATGCTGGAATTTATTGTGGTGTTCTTGGCTGGGTATGGCCTCTGCATGCTTTCTACACATTTCCACATCATTATGCAACTGTTCCAGTTCACTGCGCCAGTAGGGTTTATGTTGTTTACGGGCTCCTCTTGGTACTGTTTCTCGCGCTGCCTGTAGTATGCATTTCCCAAACTCTTCATCTACTTTATTCATGTCTTTCTCAGTGTTCAGGTTTCTAAACAGTATGCTGGTGCGATTCTTGTACATTGCACAGTCTGCTTTATTGTAGTTCCACCTCGAGAGGGTGCTGCTTTCACTTACAAGCTCATTTTCTACAGTTAGAAAGACTGGCCGATGGTCACTGCCACCAAGTTGTTTCCTAACAATTTGTGTAATGTTCCACTCCAGGTCTGGTGAATGAAAAGCGAGTCAGGTGTAACTGTAGTGTGCCATGATCTCGAGTAGAAAGTATGTGGGTCGGACGGCTTGTTAATCAAGATGAATCTATTCTCATCCTGCCAGTCTTCCAGTCTCTCTCCTCTCTGGTCCATGTGATCATAGCCCCAGCTCTGTTAAAATCGCCACACACAATCATTTTTCCTTTTAATGGTAGCGTGTCCAGTACTTGTTGGCGGTCATTTGGACAGTAGTAATTGATCAGGTGTAGGTCTGTATTGCCTGTCTTAAGTTTAAGTGTCTGATACTCAGCCCCTTCCATGTAGTCTTCGATTTGGGAAGCAGTGATGTTATTTTTTTTACAAGGGTCAGTAACCCACCTTTTCGCTTGTCCTTTCGGTCAGATCGGTAACACTGGTAGCCTCTGATTTTGAAGGCTATATTTTCGTTGAGGTGAGTTTCTTGCAAGCAACATACACTTACTTTTTCTTGATTAAGTATGTTTTCTAATTCTATTTTTTGTTTGTTGTTGTTGACTCCCTCCGCATTCCAGTGCATTATTTTAAGTCTTTGTTTAGTATGGCCAGCCGTTCTATTCTCATGTCCCCTGGCTCCACAGGACATCTGAGAAGGACCTCCAGTAGTTGGGGTTGGACCCTTTCGAGACATAGGGCCCGGCACTGCACCTGCATGGGGGTCCAAAGCAGGGCGAGCACCATAACATTTAGCAGTAGTCGACATATTCCATTTACGTGGCATCCTGATTTCTGTGGTGCGCCTCCTGACTGGTTGCCTCCGTCTTCAGCACCTTTCCTTTGCTAGAACAGACTGTGGTCTCACTTGAGTTTAGATGTGTACGCGCGCACACACGTGTCTGCGCATGCATGTACAGTCATACACATCTAGAGCATACTGGTTATTTTTCGGCGCCAGAAACTCGCCATCGTCCCTTCTCATGTTAGTAAAAACAGTTCCACCACGTGGAGACCAGGAGTGGGGCTTTTGCTGCTGAGGTTATGTATTCAAGTCCCACCGGGGTATTTAAGCAATGTTGGGCGCTCACCCCAACACTGCGCCCCGGCTACATACAGCAACATTTGGAACCGAGCGGTGATTCAATTTATTTCTTTTGAAAGATGTCGATCAGTTGTCATTCATCGAAGAATGCAGGCAGCGTACGGTAGCAAATGTGTGTAGAAGACAACATTGACAGACTGGGCACGAATGTTTCGGAAAAGACGTCAGTTCACGGCAGATCTTCGACGGCCGGGTCAAGCGCATATTGTTGCAATAGAAAAAGCCATCGCCTAAATTAATGCAGCAGTGCAGATGAACCGTTGTCGAAGCATACGTTAGCTAGCGAAAGAATTTGATGCGTCATGTGGGACAATTCAAAAGATCGTTCGTAAGAAACTGCACTATCGGAAGGTGTGTCACATTGGGTACCACGGATGTTGACCGACCACCAAAAAGAGGAAAGCATGGTATGGTGTTTGAACCACTTGCTGCGATACAGAGTAGAGGGTGATGCATTTCTCTTCCGCATAGTGGCAGGCGATGAATCATGGTATCACCACTTTTTAGCCGAGCAACAAAAGAGAGAGCATGCAATGGAAGCATGCTGGATCACCAAAAGCCAACAAATTCAAGTTACAGGTTTCCACTGGTAAGGTTAAGGCTGAGCGCATTTTTTGACAATGTGTCACAAGATAGACGCCATTGATTTGGCCGTGTGGTATAAGGCAGACAACCCTACTATTGCCCGACCTGGTTCTCGGGAAATTTATCGCCCTTTGGTTGCTGTTCTAGTAGTTTCGAGAAACAGGCCAGGTGAATTTGATTCACTCAGGCTGGCGGCGCATGGGTTTGGCGCATGCGCAGTTTATTAGGCCTGGTGGACAAAGGACAGTTGCTGGCTGTCAGGGCTCGTGAACAGACGCTTTTGTGCACAGTGTGTTTTCATTATGGAGATCTGGGGCGATCGATGTCTCAAGGTTGTTAAAGAAATCCGACGTCTAGTCCTGCCGAGTTACAGCTACTCCAGTATGAAACTGTGTTCCGCCATCTGAAGGTTCTAACTTCTTGAGTGAAGTCTTATCAGTTGGTGACGGGTCCAGTGATTGAGACCAAGCAAGTGTGATTAGCGGACCAAGAACCCTACTATGAATCCTACCATGTATGTGTCACCAGAGTTTACTACACTGGAGGTTGAGTCCGACTAACCCATGGCCGTCGTCATTACCAAGTATGTTTACTATGTCTATCATATCTGCTGACCGACTACACTCACGGCAAGTACCTTTATGGAGTGATTGTGCCTTGTATCAGAACTATTGACAGATCCACTACCAGCTAGAACCAGATTACATTGACTTTGTGTGCCAGGCCATTTTGGCCTATGAATCCGTGGGAGTCTAGAGACTGTATCTCCAGCACCAACATCCCATATCATCACCTGAGAAGTTGCTCTCATATTTCTGACTCTCTGGAACTCTGTAAGAGAGGGCAACTCGGTGTTCATATTGTGTCCTCCTGCAAGATCTTGAACATTTCATTTGTGTGGAACATCCATTTGGAGCATCACGGAGTAGGTTTTCCGGAACTAGTCCAGGTCGACCAACCATTATATTTTCATCTGGCGAAGACGAGAGCTGGATGGAAGACTATCTACATCTGGTGAGATCTAGTAGCAAGATGACCTGTAGCGTCTACTCGAAGCCTTTCCAGTGATGACTGCTCCATCCTGACGCTACACCCAGGCTTGCTGTCTGGACGGTTCTATCGGTTAATAGGTCTATCTCATCATCATCATCCCCACCATCATCACCCTCATTTGTACAATACACATTTTTGTTTCCATATAGATGCCAGAGTTGAGTGTTGGGTCATGCAGTCAGGACGAAGTTTGGGTGGGTAGTATCCCTTGGTTAGCTGAAGTGAGATAGGTATACAGAGACCGTTGGGATAACGTAGACTGAGGCTACCTAGTCCCAAGCAGACTTGGGGGGTACGGGGTGTCAGGCATTGGTAGCACCTTTGGTAAGGATGACTCTCATGTCCTTTTCAGGACCCATCCCCCACTGGTCCAAGCCTGACACCCAGCTCGTGCCTGTGGCTCCTAGTAGCTGTCAGCATGCGACAGCGCCCCCCCCCCCGGGCAACAGCTGTGAGAGGCTGGCTAAACCAGGCATGGGTATCCGATTTGGTGTCAAACCAAGAGGTAAACTAGGGTATGCCTACCCAGCATGTGAAGACAGGATTCGGCAGACTGCGCGCAAGAAATCATTCCTGATTCAACGGGCAAGACAGCGTTTACCTGCAAAGCGTTGTGGAACGTAATGAGCACGGCAAGGCACGTAGAGCGCCCTGGTCATCCACTGCACCTGTATTCGTCTCCAGTCGTCTCGACTTGTCTTGCCACTGGACTCAGATGGACTCAGGCGAGAGAGTGAGGTCGACGAATTGCGCAACTCTTCCTCACTTTAATCCAATTCATCGCGCGGGTCATTCTTCATCCAACACTCTACTGATGAAGAATCAGATTCGCTGGGCTGGTCACTTGACTCGCATGCCAGATCACAGGCTCCCGAAATGAATTTTTTACAGCGAACTGCGTTGTGGTAAACGCTCCCAAGATGGCCAGAGGAAACGCTTTAAAGACACTCTGAAAATTTCACTGAAGGCTTTTGGAATTCATCATGACACCTGGGAGGCTGCAGCCAGAGACCGAAATTCGTGGCGTGCATCATTACGCAAGGGTGCAGTCATATGTGAGGCAACCAGGACTGCAAGAGCTGTGAAGAAAAGGCAGGACAGAAAAACCACTGCAGGAAATCCTCCTCCAGAAACGTCAAGCATTCCTTGCCCACATTGTCAAAGAACATTTCGAGCCAAAATAGGCCTTATCAGCCATCTTAGAACCCACGGCTCCATACCTTCAACCCCACTGGATGAAATGAATGGTCATCATCATTCTTGATGGACAAACAACACCTAGTCCCAGGCAGATCACTTCCCGTTAGTAAGGTGTGACATCAGTTTCCCCTCACCCCAAGGAGTGGTGTGACACAATGAAGGGCTATTGTTGGCCGACGTTAAAGAACTTGGTGTCAACATCAACTCTACCCACTACTTGCAAACACTAGAAAGCTGCAAAAAGCCATCAAGAATAAACGACCCGGTATGCTTTCTTGCGGTGTGATTTTGTTGCATGATAATGCTCATCCACATGTCGCAAAGATTCTGCAGGAAGCATTAGCAAGGAAGAAATGGGACATTCTGCAACATCTAGCGTATAGTCCTGATTTGTCACCATATGATTTTCATTTGTTTGGATCTCTAAAATAAAGCTCTCAAGGGGCAACGATTTCACACAGATGCAGACGTAATGAACGCGGTAAACACTTCGTTCAGTGAGCAACCACAATCTTTTTTTGCGGACAGCATTCGCCGCCTACCTAAGCAATAGGATGCTTGCCTGAATACCTACGGCGACTTCTTCTGACCAACCCATAGTGCATAATTCATTCAAAATGAATGGGACGCAGAGATGTTTCCAAGGCACCGGGGCCGGGTTATATACTGGCCAAGACCTATTGACGCGTCCTCGTCGAGCGTCCTGGGCAACAGGTCCCTTCGGGGTCCTGGCTAAAGTCAGTAGGATCGCCGATTCCTCCGAAATCGGAGAGTGTCTGCCTGTACGGCGAGGAACCACCAGTCTGCACACCAATACGCCAGACATAGGACAACGGATACTCACGCAAACCTCAGGCCCTGTATGACATCACACTGATGGTGGACAACAGGATGCCTTCATCCGACATACAGGACTTCGCGTTGGAGCTCAAGCCAACGAACACAAGCAAGCAAGCAAGCATTCAAAATGAATGCTTTGTTTAATTCTACCACTCCTGTTAATGTTTCTTTCATGCTTTTGTAATAAATCCATTGGAACGGGTTTCAAATGAACGTTCCTAATACTATATGATAGCAAACTACTGAGCGTAAACTTGCCAGGAGATCACCAACAGCCAAAAATGCTAGGGTTGACTGCGACGTCCTGTAAAGGATATGCAACAAACTTTTAACTATATGATACGATGACTGATATGAGTTCAGTGATGCCAGACAGTGTTAGTATGCCACAAATATCGCATACCTGAGAGGGCGAGACAATCTGGCAGAATCATCTACTTTATCATGCCCGTTACATATGATTAACTGATTCAAGGCCGAACGATAATATTTCGCCATATGTGACTTCCCATTTTGACAGAAGGACGATATATCGCCCTACTGGGGTCATCGCCTTACTTGTTTCGTTTCGCGTAGACCCACTATGTGCTTTTCGGCCCATAGTGGTCCACCAAGGCCCACTGCCAATGTTAGTGGACAGTGATTTGAGTTTGCAGTTTGGTTGACCGTCTGTGCATCCTAGCCAGATTAAGCGCAGATAAATCTACACTCTGATCTTAGCTAAAAGGCCGAGAAGTTAAGTTTTTACATTATACCCAGCTTTTGGGAGTTGCAGTGTTTGCACTAATATATTTAAATGAAAAATGTTTACGATTTTACTTCATAAATTACAGAAGCGTTTTTGAGTGGGCCTGTGTGTACTTAATAATGTTCGTGCATATAAAAGTCTTATTAAGTGTGGTAAGTCCAAACGCAAAAACTTGCCAAGACATCATCAACGGCAGTAAAATGCTGTATTGACTGCAACGTCCTGTAAGGGATAAGCACATTTAAAAAATAAGTGCAAAAGAAAAAAAAAACAACAACAACGGATCAAAGAAAGTAAGTAAAACGCATCGGGTAGACGGTGCTAGACACATATTTTTATAGACCAATCAGCAATCGGTGTTTGATGTGGTAATACACACCGCAGCATAACAACGTGGCAAGTTCCATTTAGCGTGCGATGAAGGGTACAATACTAGGACAGATTTGGGGGAAACTAAAACAATTTGTCAAACGTTATTATTTCCCTTTAAACATTAAAAGAGAGAGAGAGAGAGAGAGAGAGAGAGAGAGAGAGAGAGAGAGAGAGAGAGAGAGAGAGAGAGAGAGAGAGAGAGAGAGAGAGAATTCAAATCAATCGGCCAGTCAATCGTGAGAGATTGAGAGATTTATGCGACACGGATGTGTATGTCTTCAGAACCCTCCCTTCTCCCCCCCCCCCCCCCCCCCCCCAACAATAGTGAAAATATGATACATTTGAAGATATAAGATTAGATCGCCATCGAAGGACACAATATCAAATAATAATGAAATATGCAGATGTTACTGCATTAATTGCGGACAATGAACAGGATCTGCATAATAAAGTCAACGTCGATTATTGTACAGCAGTGAGTTGACTAGGTCAGAAGTAAATTGTAAGAAAACAGAGATTATGGTCAACGTCAAGAAAAACACTAAATTTAACCATGTAACATCCAAGTAAATAAGAAATTCCTAACACCGGTGAATCGAAACTATCTTGGAATAGTCATGGTAAGTGACTGGTATAGATTTGAATGATGATCGTCATGGCAAAGGAAGCCTTTTGTCAGATGAAAAAACAAATGTAGGGAAGAAACAGTTTTAAAGTGCTATCATCATCAAGTACAGTCAGGCTGACGTGGGCTATAATGCTTTTCCACAAATTGCGATTTCCGACGACATAGTTTAGTGCATTTGTTGACTCACTTCCGTGCCATGACAAGACTGTCAATAATTTTCTCACGCTGTCTTACTTCCTCTATCTCTCTTTCCACCAATCTTTTCGGTTGTCACATCATGTTCCAGTGTTTGTCTTTTCATAATGTGGCCTTAAAATGACGACTGCCCCTTCCTGATGTTTGTGATAAGTTGGCTTTGCGACTAAGCCTCCCGAAAAAGCCCAGATTACTCATTTTGGCTGTCCGGGTAAATTTCGGCATTCTTCTATAAAATCACATCTCCACAGCTTCTAGTGATTTTTAGTTTCACTTATTTACTAATTGCTCAGAATTCGCAGCCGTTTGTTAGAATTGGTTCTGTGTAATATGCAAACATTCTTTTTCTAACTTCCACTGATAGAGCTTATTTCATAAAATGTTTTTCATTTGATATAACACAGTTTTGTCTTGTCCTATTCCGTTCTTTATCTCCGATGTTATCCATGGGCCAGCATTTTTTTTTTACGGGGAGCAGCGTTGTGGTAAATGCTCTCAGGGCGGTCAGAGGAAACGCTTTAAAGACACTGAAGATCTCACTAACAGCTTTTTGAATTCATCATGACACATGGGAAACTGCTGCCAAGGACCGAAACTCGTGGCGTACATCATTACGCAAGGGTGCAGTCACGTGTGAAGCAACAAGGACTGCAAGAGCAAGAAAAGGCAGGACAGAAATACCACTGCAGGAGACCTTCTCCTGGAACGTCAAGCATTCTTTGCCCACATTGTCAAAGAACATTTCGAGCCACAATAGGTCTTACCAGCTTTCTTAGAACCCACGGTTCCATACTGTCAGCCTCATTGGATGAAATGAATGGTCATCGTCATTCTTGATGGACAAACAACAACACAACATCTCCATGGGCCTAGATATTTGAATTTCTGCACTTGCCCTAAAATAATATAAATTTACTTTAATTGTGCATTTAGACACAATGTCTTTCTGTGATATCACCAAGACTTATCTCTTTCTATTATTAAAGTTAAGGCCCATTTTCTTTTTCAGTTTCTACAATCACGTATCTGTCATATCCTTTACTTCCGTCTGACTTGTTGCTATTAAGACTGTGTCATTAGCATAACATAAAGAAGTTTTTTTTTTTTTTAAATGTGAAATATTTATTAGTGTCAATTAAGCAGCTGGTTGTTGCTCTTGATGTCAGAATCACCTGGATTTGTGATTGTGAGAGTGCTGCATCGGACGTATTTCCCACAGGCTTTTCCCATCTCAATGTTATTGCTAGAGGAATGATGGACACCAGTTAAATTAGAGAAAGAAAGATTAGCAAGGGAAAAAGAAATCAAAGAAAGACTTGTAGCGAAAGATAAAGAAATGGCCTTGGAAAAGGAAAGACTGGCAGCGAAAGATAGAGAACTAGTCTTAGAAAAAGAAAGGAGGAAAGATAGAGAACTAGTCTTAGAAAAAGAAAGGATTGCGTTCGAGAAAGAGAAATTAGCGGCCGAGGTTCTAATGAAGGAAAAGGAGATTGAAGGGAATCTAAAAGTCAAGACCTTTGAGATGGACAGGGAAGCCGAGATTGCGCAAGCAAAATTGCAATCGAAAACAGAAGATGCTATTAAACGACACCAGGGTATCATCAGGAACTTTACATAAGGCGATTCGGTATCTGCCTGGATTACTAATTTTGAGGTCTAGGCCAAATTTGATAAAATTCCAGAAGATATATGGCCTATCTTGTTTCACCGTCACCTCGCCCTGGAGCCTTTGAAAGTTGTGGAGTTGATCCCTGAGAATTTGCGGACTAACTATACTTATATTCGAGATCGTGTACTATCTCACTACTCGTTGGATGAACAAGGTTTGAGAACAAAATTTAAGACCCTCACACCGAAGACAAACCAAACGCTTCTGGACTACGTTTCTGAAACTTCATCAATCTATGACAAATGGTTGAAAGCGGCAAATGTTAGTTCAGACTTTGAGAAGTTAAGAGATCTCATGCTTAGAGATAAATTGCTATCATCAGTCACTGAAGCGATGTCAACATTTCTGATAGAAAACAAATGTCAATCAGTGCCAGAGATGGAGTCACATGGAGAGTCTTTCTATAACGCACATCGTGAAATATTTGCTGATGGAGCTCAACCAGAGCTGATCACAGGAGTCAGTGCTAAAATTCATAATCAGCGACATCAAGGTAAGGCAAATAGATTCTCAAATTATAACCAACAACATAGAGGCAGAGGGTCTTATCACAACACGCAAAGAGAATCAGACAGTCCAAGAAAGGGATATTTCACACATTGCCAGCATTGCAAACTTCAGCATGGCAGTCTTGAGATGTGTGACAAACATCCATCTTACGACTCATATCTAAAAGACCTCACTTCTAAGAGGATGAGTAAATATGATGCTTACAAAAAGAGTATCAAATGTTATACGTGTTTAGCTTATGGACATACCTCACGATTTTGTAAAATGAAGAAGGCATGGAAGGAAACGAGTGCTGCATGCATGTTTACTAGTAGCGACTCAGAAGATACAGAAGATGCACATGCCGCCATATTGAAACATGTCCCAATAACACATCATTTGATCTATGTACAGATTTACATGATGATAAAATTATCGCATGTAGCCACAATGCAACCATACAAGAGGATAAAGTCCCCATATTTTGAAGGCAGAATAAGTGCTGCTGTCTTACCGAACCCTTGTGCCGGTCTCTTAATTGGGAACATCCCGAATGTTAGAGACTTCACTCACGAGGAAGCGATCGAATGGGAGATCGAACATACACCGACGAATGTTTTCACGAGAGCCCGCGTGCGTCGACAGTAAGAAGAAGAAGACAATGATCACCCGACATCCCCACGAACTAATAAGGACAATACACAAAACACGTTAGTATTTACAACTGACCTAGCCCAGAGCAGAAACAGGACCCCACTTTACAAACATGCTTTAAGAATATGTATAACAGAGTACCCTGTTATGAGGTTGGTTGTAGGGATGGTGCGCAAGGTAAGGATGTATTAGCGAATAATGTACGGTTGAGCACCATAGTTAGGGGTAGCTATGGGTGTTGGGAGATGACAACAAGGTTAATGATAGCTTGACCGCCAGCTGGTGAGCTCGCTGCAGTATTAGGATTTCACCTGGAATGTGTTGAATCGAGTTGAGCCTGATTAACCTTTGTGAATCTTTTGAATGTCAACAACCTTTGTATGCTGCTATGCCTTTTGTACGAAGCGCCACAAATAAACCTGAAACCTTGTTGTCGACGGCCTGTGTTATTGATTTAAGAGAGTGAGGTCTCTGAGATGCAAACCATTGTACGATCCGGTCTACTTTAGCCCCCCTACTCTGCTATACATGCACAAACCTGCCAAACAAGCAAAGCATGGGAAATGGGAATTTATACTTGAAAATAATATTCTCACCAGGCAATATAGCAAAGGGACAACACTCCTCTTACAAACAGTGCTGCCGAAGAAATGTCGCAACGAGGCACTAAAACTCGCTCATGACTCCCCATTTGCGGGACACATGGGAAAAACTAAAACGACAAACATAATTTTGGCGCAATTTTATTGGCCTGGCTTTTCCAATGACATTACCAAACATGTCAGTTCATGTGCATTATGCCAAAAGACCACTCCAACATGGAAACACCCTAAGGCACCAGTACAACGAACTGATTTAGCTTCTCGACAATTCCAGAAAATAGCAATCGATATTATAGGTCCTCTCAATACAACAACAGATCGAGGCAATAGATTTATTTTAACAGCCATTGATCTATGTACTAGGTGACCAGAAGCTATCCCGCTCAAATTAATTACATCTAGATCCATCTTAGATTCATTTTTACTAATCTTCAGTAGGATAGGTTTTCCTTTGTATATACTATCGGACAGAGGTGGTCAATTTAATTCTGCAGCTACCCAAGCAGCAATGAAGATGCTGGGTATACCACAAGTGTTTAGTTCACCCCACCACCCAATGACAAATGGGGTCAACGAGAATTTTAACGGGGTTCTCAAACGAACCCTAGCAAAAGTTGCGGCTGAACGACCCAAATATTGGGACATCCTGTTGTCAGCAGTACTATTCGTGTACCGAGAGGTACCGCAAGCGAGTACGGGTTTTTCCCCTTTCGAACTCGTTTATGGAGCAAATCATTATATAACGACATGCTTACAAAGAAAACACATGACCAACCGAAAAGGGATGCATATGAAATGGTCACACAATTAAGAGACAAAATTATGACAGCATGTCAAATGGCCAAATCCGCTCTATGTAAGGGAGGGGAAAATACAGACAATACGACAACAGAAAGGCCAAAACAATACTCTTAAAAGAAGAAGAGGAAGTCCTACTCTTACTACCCGACCCTAGAGATTGTCTCGTCATTTCATGGCAGAGTCCATTTAAAGTTATTAGAAAAATAAGTGACGTAGACTAATAAATGTCAGGGGGAATGAGAAAATATTCCATATCAACATGTTAAAACCTTACACAGACCGCAATGCAGACAAAACACAGACTGTTGATCAAATACCACACAGAACAGCAGCAGCATATTTGGTTATACACGAACAGCAAGAAAATGCTATACAACAACAAATACCAACGACAACAATTAATGTTAACAACAATTGGCGAACTGTGCAGGTAAACAAGAACTTATCATCGCACGACAGATACAAATTAACAACAGCGATACAACAGTTTAGTGACATCTTTTCAGATAAACCGAGCAAACTACATTGATTCAGCACAAGATTACCTTACTTTCAGATATTCCCGTTAAAGTAAAGCCATACCCGATTCATGTTCATTATGCAGAAAAAGTCATATCGGAAATTTCCGAAATAGAACAGAGTGGGATAATTAAGAAATCAATTTCTAACTACTGTTCCCCTTTGGTAATCGTCAAAAAGAAGGACAATTTATTACGCATTTGCGTTGATATCAGAAAAGTGAATGCCCTAACACTCCTAGATGCTGAACCAATGCCACACATCGATGAGTTGATAGAAGGCATGGCAAAGTCCAAAATCTTCTCCAAAATTGATCTCACAAAGGGATATTGTCAAATCCCCGTGGAGAAAGATTCCATGCACATCACTGCTTTCACCACTCCGTAAGGTCTTTACCGGTGGGCATATCTTCCGAGTACCTTTATGAGAGTGATGCGAAAGTTACTTCACGGGGTTACTAATGTTGCTACTTATATGGATGACATATGTATACATACATCAGATATTGACACACGTTAGAATATTGAAACAAGTTTTCCAAATAATCCAACAAGCTGGTCTCAAGGCTAAACCTAGCAAGATTGAAATAGGGTTCACTGAAATACAATTTCTTGGTCATAGAACTTCTGATGGGTTCCGAAAAACAGATCCACAAGTACTCACCAAAATTCTAGATATTAAACCTCCAACAACGAAAAGGAAGTCAGAAGTGTTCTGGGACTCATAAATTATGTAACAGAAGTAGAGTATTAGTATTAGGTGGGAAAAGGCTACGGCACGATTGAGCATCGGGAGAGAATGGGAAGAGAGATGCTCAAGTCGTGACGTAGTTTGTTGTCAAGTGTGAGTTTACATACAGAGCCAGAACTGAGTGGACGCCATATCATGTCCAGATGTCATCTATAAGAAATAAACAACCTTTGTAATAAACTCATTCGACTCTGTTATAAATACAGAAATGGAGCCTTAGAACCAGGATGAGAATCTGGAGTGTCGTCGTGGAATCACAACATGCTATCTAAGGTGAACATAGAACTAAACCAAAACTTTCGAGGAGATCGCGTGTTGTTTACGTCAAGTATCCAAAGACAGAATTTCGGCACGAGTCTATATTTATGTTAAAAGGAAAAGCGAAGTTAAAAAATGGCCAATAACGCGTATGTGAGAATTACAGCAGCCAAAAGCCCGGCCAGGGGTGGTTGTCTGTAAGTCTTTTTCAAGACTTGCTATCAAAATTTAATTGGCGTCAGGAGAAGAATGAAAACCAACTTGCCGTAACGGGTTGCAGCGCCTGCGATTGTCATCAAACCGGCGGACATCAACTGTAAACACCATCCTGGCGGCTCCTCTTGTCCATTCATCTAGCGGACTGTCAGGAATGTTGCTGAAGGTCAAGCCAGTTAATCGTTGTCTTGAGCGAGCAGGAGTTTTGCTGAAGGTCAAGCA
>JACEFZ010006528.1:0-20650 GCA_014155875.1 Cepaea nemoralis | reverse complement strand
TTTTGACAAGGTTTTTGGCCCAAAGGAAATTGCTGACGTCTCTGAGGAGGATTTCCTGCAGTGGTTTTTCTGCCCTTTCTTTTTTTACAGTCTTGCAGTCCTGGTTGCCTCACATAGACTGCACCTTTGCCCCAATGATGCACGCCACGAATTCGGTCTCTGGGCAGCCTCCCAGGTTCATGATGAATTCCAAAAGCATTCAGTGAAATTTCAGAGTGTCTTTAAAACTTTTCCCTTTGGCCCCCTTGGGAGCGTTTACCAAAACGCGTCGTTAAAAAATTCGTTTAGGGGCCTGGATCTGGCATGCGAGTCAATGACCAGCCCAGGAATCTGATTTTTCATCAGTAGAGTGTGGATACTGGGCATGGATGCTTTTCTAGGAATTCAGTGTCTGGAATTTTGTTTGCCATTTAATTTCAGAGTTTCCCTTAGGCAGACTGTGTGGAAGGGTTTATTCCTAGCGTGTCGCTAAAAAACAGTCCAGGTTCACAAGCATACAGCAGTGTGGATAATACAACTGCTTTGTAGACTTTTTAGCTTTGTTTGCAGGCTTATTCCAGTTCTGTCCCATATATTCTTGTACAGTCTGCAAAGGCTGACCTGGGCCTTGGAGATTCGTGCATTCACTCGTCATCGATTGTGGCGCTTGTGACACGGTGCGCCAAGATAGGTAAATTTTGTCCAAACACTTAGTCTATGATCACTCACTTTGATATCGGCACAGTGTGTTTACCCTGGGCGGCGGTACATAACTACAGTCTTCTCCAATTTATATTGAGCCCAAAGTGGCACGGGATGTGAAAAAGCTGAAACTTTATGTTGCATGTCCGCCTCTGAGTTTGCGTATAGAGCGCAATCATCAGCAAACAAGAGCTCTCTAACGGTGCCGCTGTTAATTTTGGTTTTAGCTTTCAGCCTTCTGAGATTGAATAACTTTCCATCCTTACGGTATCTATTCCAATGTCGTCGTTCTCGAAGGCATTCATCAACATGGCTGAAAACATGAGCTGAACAGTGTTGGTGCCAGGACACATCCTTGCTTCACTCCATTGGTGACAGGAAAGGGTTCAGACAGTTCACAATTTTCCTGTACTCTTGCCTGCATGCCGTCATGAAATAGCCGCACTATTTGGACAAACTTTCGTGGACAGCCATATTTTGCCATAATCTTCCACAGTCCTTCTCTGCTGACTGTATCAAAAGCCTTGGTAAGGTCAATGAAAGTGGAGAACATTTCGCAGTTCTGTTCCTGACATTTCTCTTGCAGCTGCCTTGCAGCGAAAATCATGTCAACAGTTCCACGTTCTTTTCTGAAGCCACATTGACTCTCAGGAAGAAGACCTTGATCGAGATGGGCTGTGAGGCGATGAGAAGAATTCTGGCGAGTATCTTCCCTGCAATTGAAAGCAAGGAGATGCCTCGGTGGTTGTCACAGGATTGGCGGTTTCCTTTACGTTTGTAAAGGTGGACTGTTGACGCGTCCTTAAAATCTTGTGGCATGGTCTCGTTCATCCATATGTTTGTGAAGACTTGGTGAAGCTGCTCTGTTAGGACCGGCCCACCTGCCTTGTATATCTCTGCTGGGATGGAGTCAGGACCAGGTGCCTTGCCGCTGGAGAGTTGCTGGATGGCTTTGTTTATTTCCACTATGGTTGGCAGGTCATCAAGTGTCTCATTGGTGGGAACTTGAGGAAGGCAAGTTGATGGTTTCATCATCGAAGAAGGAAGTTGCATTAAGATTTTGCTGAAATGCTCTGCCCAGCGTTGGAGGATTTCTTTCTTATCGGTGACCAATGTTCCCCCGTCTGCACTGAGGAGGGGAACTATGCCTGGTGATGAAGGACCATAGACCGCTTTCATTGAGTCGTAGAAGTTTTTCATATCATGTCTGTCAGCAAAGCCCTGAATTTCATCAGCTTTGCTGCTCAGCCAGGAGCCCGCATTTTGCCGAAGTTTCTGCTGCACTACTCTCTGAATGTTCTTGAAACTCTTTTTTTTAGTTGACTTTGGGTCATTCAAAGTGCCTTTAGGAGACGATGTTTCGGCCAGCAATTGGTTTATGTCTTCGGGAATTTTTATCAAACCCGTCTTTTTGTTCGGGGGGCTGGACCAGGATTTTCCCTAGCAGTGTTGCAAATTGTGTCCTTTAGGGCTCTCCATTCTGTTCTGATCCCGTTTAGCTTCAGCATTTGGGGTTGAGGCGGTCTCCAGCTATTTTCAAACGACTTTCTGCATTTTTTGCTGTTAGGGGGTGACATTTAGCTTTGTTTGCATTTTCGCCCCTTGAGGACGCGTGGTGGCCTGATGTGGATGTTCATTTTCGAGACAATGAGACGATGGTCTGTCCAACATTCGGCACCACACATGGATTTTTGTCACTCGAACGTCTTGTCTGTCACTCCTCCTGACGATGACATAGTCAATGAGCGTGTTCGAGCGAGGGTGCATCCACGATGTCCTATTCTCATGGGGAGACGGAAAATGTGTTCGTAATCAGGAGATCATGTTCGGCACATGTCTGAAGGAGCGGAGTCCATTGCTGTTACAATTTCCGACTCCATGCTTTCCAATAATGCCACTCCAAGAGGTGGTGTCCGTGCCTACTCTGGCATTGCAATCCCCAAGGAGTATCACAGTATCACATCACAGTAATGTTATATTATACATGATAAAATCAAGTGGCATACAAAATGATAAGATGAGAGTAAACAAACAACAAAAAAAAACAAATTTGGAATGGCATGTTACAGGACAATCAAGTGGCATACAAAACGATACCTCTTAATATGAAAGATGAGAATACATAAAAAATATGGAATAGCATGTTAAATGACATGCGTGGGCTCAACTCTCTCTCTCTCTCTCACTCTCTATTTCTCTCTCTCTCTCTCTCTCTCTCTCTCTCTCTCTCTCTCTCTCTCTCTCTCTCTCTCTCTCTTTACATACACACACTCTCACACTCATTCACTCTCTCTCTCTCTCTCTCACTCAAACTCACTAACTCTCTCACGCACACCTTAACACACGTACTGTCATACACAGAGGCACACACACTCATCCATACACACATATACACACGCACATGCATATAAACGCATATAAACACATGAACGCACACCTTAACACACGTACAGACATACACAGAGGCACACACAGATACACACATGTACACACACATATACACCCATACACACATCCAGACATGCACACACATACATCACACTTTCTCATGCACTCTCTCATTCACCCACGCTCTCTCTTTTACACACTCACTCGCTCTCACACTCACTCATTCGCGCACATACACGCATACCCACAAATTCTCTCTCACTCACTCACGCTCCCTTACTCACTCATTTTACTCGCTGACTCCTCTAACTCACACTCACTCACTAACTTCTCACACTCTATCACACAGACAGGCAGACACACAACACACCCACTCCCTCAGATTCACGCATTCTCTAACTCAATCTCTCACACATATGTCCACACACACTCACTCACTTTTACACTCACTCAGGCACACGCGCATGCATACTCTCTCACTCTCACTCATACTACTTCTTCCACTCACACTCTTTCTCACTCACTCTCTCACCCACTGTCTCGCTCACACACATACAGTGAAGAATGATAGTGGCAAAATGATACTAGTAAAGTAGTGACTTATGGAGGCATATAGTCGGTATGAAGTAAGTATTGAAAGAGTTTTCGGTTGAATGTGTAGGGACTCATTGGGTTTTCAGTTCTGGTGGAAGGCTATTCCACAATTGAGCACCAGAATATGCGAAACAAGTTTGTATAAGTCCAATCTAGGCTTAGGAAGCTGTAATAAATTTAAGCGCTTACTGTTCATTGCATTAGATTGAATTAACGGTAGAAGATACTTTAGGGTATTTTCAGATATAATTTTATTCACTAATTTGGCTTTGTTAAAAAGGAAGCGTTTTTGAAGTGGTAGAAGTCTTAGATGACTGTATAATTTATTACTTTCAACGTGGCTTTATGCTAGAAAACTAGACGTATAGCGCGGTTTTGAAGCGAACACAATCGTTTCATATTAGATTTAGGGGCAACCATCCCAGACTGTGGAACATTAATCGAGAGGTGATTGGATATAGGATGCATAGAATATTTTTCGTGTGCTTTCATCCAAAAAGTGCTGAATTTTAGCAAGTTGGTAAACTTTTTCTGCTATTCTCTTGGTAACGACGTGAACATGAGAGGTCCAGTTTAAATGTCTGTCAATTAAAAGACCTAATGTGTTATGTTCATTTACATTAATTATAGGTAACGTGTCCACGCGGAGCTCGAGCGGTGTCCCAGTTATGGCTAGGGTCTGTAGTTTTTGTCTGGTCGTTATTAGCATGGATTTGGTTTTGTCGATGTTAATTAGCATGCGATTTTCATTGCTCCATCTACTAAGGTTGTCAAGTTCGTTTTGTAAAGAGCTCTCTAAATCACAAAGGCTCTCTTTACTTGTGTAAATAGTGCAGTCGTCCGCAAATAGGTCACACGAAGTATTGAGATATAAAGGAAGATCGTTAATATACACTGCAAAAAGCAGCGGACCTAGTATTGAGCCCTGAGGCACACCAAAATTAAGTTGTGTGGATCTTGATAGACAGTTATTGTAGGACACTACTTGTTGTCTGTCAGATAAAAATGACGTAATTAGGTTCACCATATTGGCGCTAGTCTTCATGTGTTTTAATTTTCTAATTAAAATATCATGATCTACCATAGTCTACAAATACTGCTCCACAAATGTTGCCATTGTTGATACAAAGATGCCAGTTATCGGTCATTTTTGTAAGGGCACTATGGCAATAATATTTAGGTCGAAACCCAGATTGACTGTCAATTATTAGATCATTGTTAATTAAATGATGTAGTGCTATTTTATGCATGTGTTTTTCTAATGGCTTTGATAGCGACATAATATAATAAGGAAATAGGTCTATAATTACCCACGACACTAATATAAGTTGAGCCATTTTTAAGTAGAGGATACACTTTACCAACTTTAAAGGCAGATGGAAAGTAGTTTTTGGACAGGCGCTGGTTATATCTGAACGTTAAGGACTCACTAATAATTGGAGCAGCACAACGAAGAATTCTATTACTGATACCATCTAGGCCTTCTGAATTTGTTGCTTTGAGATTCGAGAGATATTTATATACTTCTGCAACAGACATCAAGGGAATCTCAGGGGGGAATATTTCAAGATCACTTCCCTTCACAGAATGATGACAGTGAACATGCTGAGTCTGGTATTGAGGACTTTAGATTCTCTATTTCTGATTGAAAGAAGTAACTGAAATCCTCGCACGTTATAGAGTTTGGTATTGCTGACTCTGAAGCGTGTTTCTTGTTGGTTAGCAAGTTAATAGCCTTCCATATATTTGTGTTATTTGATTCGTCGAGGTACATGGGTAGATGGGGGAAAACCTTTCCACAAACACCAAAAGTCAGGAGAAACATGGCCGGAAGAAATCCAAAAACACAGGAACCAAGAAGGGGGAACCTTATGTAAAAACTTCAGAGGAGAGTTTGGAGAAGACGAAGGAGGGAAGCAAGAGCACCTCGAGCTCTGCACCAAAGCGACAGTGGTCGGAGAAGTGGTGTTCGATTTGTAAGTCACCCTCTCACAATACGAAGGAATGCAAATCGAAGGTTAAGAGCCTTCACTTCGCGGCATGTCAAGTGACTCCAAAGGTGGGTGTCACTGAAAATGCCAAGGTCGACACGGAAGATCGCCACCAGGAGAGCTCACTAAAGTCCGGCACGAGAAAATCTAGGACAGGAAAATGGTGCAAACACAGCAGATCGAACACGCATAATGCTATTGACTGCAGGGTTAAGTCAGGAGACTCTCATTTCGTCATGTGCCCAGGGAAACCTAAGGTGGAGTCCACCGAACAGGTCGAGGCCGAGGAAGAGACTCTAGACCAGGATAAACCACCTGTAGTGGAATTGATAGAGGTTAACGGCCGACAAGTTGAGTGTCTATACGACACTGGACTGGACGGGGAGGCCGTGATTTCTGCGGATCTGGTACACCCAGAATAATTCACAGGTGAGACCATGGAGATACAGCCTGCACAGAAGAGTGCTGTAGCCATGAAGTTGCCAATTGCCAAAGTGGAGATTCGGTCAAGATATGTCACCGGCACAATCAAGGCCGCTGTATTGACCGATCCCATTTTTCCCGTCATCCTCGTTTGCCGGTATGTCTTTCTGGGAATGCCCAAGGAGCCAATCCATGTGGGAGCAATACAGACTCGCTCTCAGACGAGAATGGATCAGGCAGAAGCAATTGTGACTAACCCACTGCCGGGGGAGTTGCGAACTGCCCAGAGTGAGGATGCAACCTTACGGCCTTGCTACAAGAATCTGCAGAGAAGTGCTGATCCACCAAAATGGGGGCAGTACTATATAAAGAATAGGGTACTCTACAGGAGACCAGGGAGGGAAGACAACCTACACGGTTAGTTGGTGGTCCCGAAGGCCTTCCGTTCCCAAATTCTTCATATGGGGCATACCATCTCATTTAGTGGGCATATAGGTATTGCCGCCACCATGCAGCGAATTTCCTGCCATTACTATTGGCCGGGAATGACCGGTGATGTGCGTCGGTATGTGAAGTCATGCCCTGAGTGCCAGAGGGTGGTACCGAATCACTGGACAGCACCGGTGGTCTTAGGTGAAATGCCCATCATGAACTCTCCTTTCGAGAGGGTAGCCATCAATATCGTGGGTCCACTTCCTAGGACTAGGAAGAGGAACATGTACATACTCACAATGGGGGATTGCTGTACAATGTGGGATGAAGCCATACCATTGACCACAATTGACTCGAAACGAGTGGCGGACGCACTGATGGAGGCCTTTACCAGATTAGGCTTCCCTGATCAAATTCTGACGGACAATGGGTCCCAGTTTTGTGGGAAACTAATGGAGGAGGTATTTAGGGTGTTCCACTCTAACCATATACATAACAGCCCTTACCACCCTCAAGCCAATGGCTAAGTAGAACGTTTCAACGGCACGTTGATGACAATGCTCCGGAAACTGGCACAGGAAAAACCTGATAGGTGGGATGAGTATATCCCAGCAGCACTTTTCACCTATCGGGAAGTACCTCATGGCTCAACAGGACTACCACCCGCTACTTTGCTGTTTTGTCGTCCAATCAAAGTACCGTTGGAAGACATGTTGAGGAGTTGGACTGAGGAGGGGACGTCAGAAGAAGTGATATCCTCTTATAAATACGTGGAGGAACTGAAAGAAAAACTTCACAAGGGATGGACTCTGGAGACTCAAAACTTGAAAAAGGCCAGAAAAAGACATGCGGCTTACTACAACCGTAGGTCTAAAGATAGATCTCTAGAGGTAGGAGACAAAGTCTTGATGCTACTCCCAACGGGAACCAACAAACTGGACATAGGTTGGCAAGGACCACATCCCGTGGAAAGGGTGATATCCAGAACCAGCTATCAGATCCGGATCCGGGGAAAGTCGAAGATTTTCCATATCAATTTCCTGCGGAAGTACGAGGAGAGACCCGGAGACAAAACAGCCCACCTCATGGCAATAGCTGTTGCAGTGGAGACTGAAACGGGAACCGACGAGGGCAGGGAATATCCATTGGTACACCAGGAAACCTATAGGGATGTGCAGGTGAACCCTGATCTGACCTCCCAGGAGAGGGAAAAGATTACCCAGGTTATCGAGTCTCATAAGCAGATACTGACTGATAAATCAGGACGAACGAGGTTGGTTGGGTTCGAGATTACCTTGGCCACACAATAGCCTGTTCGCCAAAAGCTTTACCCAGTGCCATTCTCTAAAGAAAAGGCCCTGGAGGAGGAAATACAGAAACTGATGAAGGATGACGTGATTGCGCCATCCACATCCCCATACAGTGCGGGGGTGGTTTTGTTACGCAAACCAAGTGGAGAACACCGGTTGTGTATAGACTATCGACTCTTGACAGTCATACTCAATTTCAGGTGGAACCTTTGCCGAATCCAACTCAGTTATTCGCTGGCTCCATAAGGCTAGGTACTTTTCAACAGTGGATCTGAGTCGGGGGTATTATCAGATTCCGTTCAAACCAGAGGTTCGACCCCTTGTGGCTTTCAGTACACCCAGTGGACACTACGAATTCAAGGTCATGCCCTTTGGACTCAGCAATGCACCTAGTGTGTTTACTCGCATGATGAGGACCTTATTAGATCCCTTACAGGATCCGTCCATTATCTCATTCATGGATGATATACTGATTTCCATTGACAGCTTAGATGACCATTTGCAATCCTTGGAGAGAGTATTTAATAGGCTCAGGGAAGCAGGGCTTACCGCTCGCCAAACCAAGTGCATGATTGGTTACCAGACTCTGGAATTTCCGGGTCACACCATCACTCCAGGACAAGTTGTCCCAGAGGAGAAGACCCTAGAAAAGATCAGGCGTGCTCCAAGGCCAAAAACGAAGAAAGATGTGCGATCCTTTCTCTCGTTGTGTGGGTTCTACCAAAAATTCATCCCGCATTTCACTGAACTGAGAGCTCCATTAACGGAAACCTTGAAAAAAGGGATCCCCGGATCAAATCGTTTGGACACCGGAGTGTGAGAGTGCCTACAGTCAGTTGAAGGAGGCCTTGGTCAGCAAACCTGTTTTACAGCTCCCCGACCTTTCCAAGCCATTTCTGTTGAGAACGGATGCGAGTGGGCTTGGAATTGGGGCAGCCTTTTTACAGGAAGGAAAAGACGATGCTTCGGTTTTGAAACCAGTGGCATACGCAAGCAAGAAACTTCTCCAGGCTGTGAGGAATTATTCGACCGTCGAGAGAGAGTGTTTGTCTCTCGTATGGGCCGTGCAGAAATTCCAGCCCTATTTGTATGGAGTTCAGTTTCGGGTCCAGTCGGGTCATCAGCCCTTGATGTTCCTGGCCACTTCTCAGAAGCTCAACGCCCGTTTGATGCGGTGGTCGTTGCTACTTCAGCCCTACCATTTCACGGTGGAGTATATACCTGGGAAAGAAAATGTTGGAGCTGATTTCCTCTCCAGACAACCAGCTTCTGAGGAAGAGGAATAAATCATCTGGATCGAACTTCCAGTGGAAAAGAGTGATAGGGACTACTCTCTTAAGAGGGAGCCTATGTCAAGGGACCACTGGAGTTAACGATCAGATGATAGATTGACAGAGACAGTCGGTATAGACAGCTGCAACTTTTTGTTGATAGTGGGGAAACACTTCCATCGGATCAAACAAAACCAAAAGTCCTTGAGATTTCCCCAAGACACAGCAAAATTGTCGGCATGTTGTTTTGTCCGAATCTCAAGATGAAAGGAAAAGCGCCGTCTTGATTTGGTTGCCGCTAGGGCCATCCTGTTGTTGACAGCGAATGACGTCACTCGGACAATCCCCGACTGAATGAAACATAACTTATCTTGCCGCCAGTGTGAAAATGGAATTAAACTAGACTGAAGTGTTTGGCTAGCTCTGTTCAAATTAAGGAAAGAATCTATTGTGTTCTGTGTCAATTAAAGTTGATGAACATGTGTCTTTCATGGCAATGTGTAGATTCAATTCAGGATAGAGCTGGTTTACATAAGGTATTCACTAGATAGTATTTAGGTATAAGTAATGTAGGATCGTCTAGTGATAGATAGAGTTTAGGACTTGAGCATAGTGTTGTTGCTTTGTGGTTAGGTATTATAGGAGTGTCGGCGACAGTAGGCAGTCGCGTTGTTAAACTAGCCAGTGTGAGATGTCAATTGGCTCAGCTGGTTCAGAATAGTGTAGTGGGATGATATTTAGAGAGATTGAGGATGGTTGGGGGATAGGGGAAATGTCCAAACGGTGGGATCTTCCAATGGGGGATCTACTGGGGTTTTGCACTTTGCCTTTGGTCTTTCCTTGTCTTACCCTAACTCAGACCGATGTGATGAGCTCCTCTGCCCTATGACAGAGTTTAGTCCACTGTTAAATATCTGAGTGCGGCCGTAGGCCTGCATAAATCTAATAGGGGTCAGTGTCGGGTTGCTCTCACCAGGTGTGTTCTTTCTTTCACAGGTTCCACTCAGGTTATGAAGAAAACAAGCTGAAACATCACTGTTTAAGTTTATGGCTATTTCAGTGAAGGAAGTTATATTCAGCGGCTTTTGCACTGGGCCCATAATCAAGAGGGTCAGAAGGAACATGGCTCTGTTGAGCAGAAACAGATGATTATCTAGGAGTGATTCCTTAGTGATAGGGTTCACCAAAGTTGGGTGAGGTATTTTCCATACCACATGTAAAAAGAACACTAGTGATTACAGAAGGAACAGGAACAACGAAGATAGTGTTTTTCTCAGTTATTAGATTCCTGGGGAACTGTAATCGGTAACTTTGTAATCGTGAGGACTCTAGGACATTTAGAAATGAACCATTTTGTTTCAAGTGACATTGAGCTGTATTTCACAAGGATTGTTAACTCTCAGAACTGTAGGGACATTTAGTAACACTGTGTGTGAACGATTCAAGATCAGTATTGGACTATATCCGTGATTGGTGACCAGGTATCTGGATTATCAAAGAGCTATGGGAGGAAGTCAACATATGGCAGGAGGGGCACATCGTTTGGTGAGGTCATTGTGTGCTGAGCTATGATGATGCTGTGTGGCCATTACCGGGATGATCTGACTGTGCTCATGAGCTGTTCGGTCTGATTCTGCAGACACACTAGAGTATACGACATACATTCTACACATACAGTTCTCACATTCATACACTTTTCTTCATTAAATTAATTTGTTATTAATTTTAGAAGCTAGAGTTGTGAAGTATGTTGTTTTGGGGAAGAATGAGAGGGGGCATGGTCCAGTGGTGTGAGAGAGAGAGAGAGAGAGAGAGAGAGAGAGAGAGAGAGAGAGAGAGAGAGAGAGAGAGAGAGAGACAGAGAGAGAGATCCAGTGACCGACGGGGTGTTATGGACGAAATCTAGTGAATTTACCAGAATAATGATATGGGGTTAAAAAGGATGTGGGTGTTGATTCGCCTCACCCCAGGGACGACACTAAAAATAATTTGACGAAAAAGTATCATCCTATCTTTATGAGTCCAGAATCCACTAATATTTTTCTCTAAATCTCGTTTTACTAAAATTCCTACTCCTCTCTCGTGATGATCTCCTCCTGAATTAATGAATATGTAATCTTCTCTCCTTATATAACTTGAATCTGTTCGTCTTGTTTCAGATAGGCCTAAGATATCTAAGTTCATGTTTTTTGCCTCTGCAATAAAGTTATCAAACATCCCTGCTTAATATAAGGTGCGCACGTTCCACGTACCAATTCTCAGACTTCTCCTACTTTTCAGGTCGGTATTGTCAGAATGCACCCTTTCAAAAGAAATTGGGATGCAGTCGTCATTATGCACTTCCTTATTTACTATAGGAGTTGTCTCTTCCCTGTGAATATTTACAACAGGCTCATCTCCAGGGGGCCAAGAATTACCTGTATCGCTTTTTTCTTGTTGTTGAATTACCATTGCTGTCTTTGGGATGTAACATGTTGAGGTCCCAATCTCTTCCACGATGGCCAGCCATGTTCACTATCGTGTCCTGAACACGCCTCATGTGTGTCACACACTCTGCTGTTTCGCTTCCGAAGCCGTTGATTTATTTAGATTCATCCGCCTTCTCCACCGTCCCAGTCTTTGTGTACTAGGGATGGACATTCCCAGTTTAGTAGGATATTACCCCTACTTCACTCATGTAGTTTAGCCAGTCAGCCAAGACTGTTGCTCGTGGTGTGGCCACCGCCGTACACAAGCGGTATTCGTGGAGCCATACATGAGCTAGGTAAAGAGATGGGAACCAAATAGGATCCTGGTCTATCCCTTGGGATTAGGCTGCGACTCACCGTGAGGTACTATCCCTCTCTCTTTACCCTACACTACTCTTGTGACAGCTTCTCTCAAAATGTCAAGATTACTTATTTTCGCTGTCCAATTAATTTGTTTTTGTCCAATTTAGTGTGAGGGGAGGCGACCGGTGTGATAATGGCTGCAACTGTCATCGACTGTCAATCAGTCAAACAATATGGAGCCAGCACCATATACCCAACACATATTGTAACTTTGACTTAATGGGATGACAGTTGTCCTATACCCAACACATATTGTAACTTTGACTTAATGGGATGTCAATTGTCCTATACCCAACACATATTGTAACTTTGACTTAATGGGATGACAGTTGTCCTATACCCAACACACCTTGTAACTTTGACTTAATGGGATGACAGTTGTCCTATACCCAACACACCTTGTAACTTTGACTTAATGGGATGACAGTTGTCATATACCCAACACATATTGTAACTTTGACTTAATGGGATGACAGTTGTCCTATACCCAACACATATTGTAACTTTGACTTAATGGGATGACAGTTGTCCTATACCCAACACACCTTGTAACTTTGACTTAATGGGATGACAGTTGTCCTATACCCAACACACCTTGTAACTTTGACTTAATGGGATGACAGTTGTCCTATACCCAACACACCTTGTAACTTTGACTTAATGGGATGACAGTTGTCCTATACCCAACACATATTGTAACTTTGACTTAATGGGATGACAGTTGTCCTATACCCACCACACCTTGTAACTTTGACTTAATTGGATGACAGTTGTCCTATACCCAACACATCTTGTAACTTTGACTTAATGGGATGACAGTTGTCCTATACCCAACACACCTTATAACTTTGACTTAATGGGATGACAGTTGTCCTATACCCAACACACCTTGTAACTTTGACTTAATGGGATGACAGTTGCCCTATACCCAACACACCTTGTAACTTTGACTTAATGGGATGACAGTTGTCCTATACCCAACACATATTGTAACTTTGACTTAATGGGATGGCAGTTGCCCTATACCCAACACACCTTGTAACTTTGACTTAATGGGATGACAGTTGCCCTATACCCAACACACCTTGTAACTTTGACTTAATGGGATGACAGTTGTCCTATAACCAACACAACTTGTAACTTTGACTTAATGGGATGACAGTTGTCCTATACCCAACACACCTTGATGCTCACCCCCTCCCGGGCAGAGGGACAGCCGACGCTCGCCCCCCGCTTGGCAGTGGGGATAAGGGACACCCGATTCCCACCCTTCCTGGTCATTAGGGACACCCGACCCTCGCGAGAAAGGGGGAGACACCCGACCCTCGTAGGCAGGGGTGGAGACACCCGACTCTTGCGGGCAGGGGTGAGACACCCGACCCTTCGTGGGCAGGGTGAGACACTCAACCCTCGTGGCAAGGGGTGAGACACCCGACCCTTGTGTGCAGGGGTGAGACACTCGATCCATCGTGTGGAGTATTGAGACAATCGACCCTCGTGGGCAGCGGGTGAGACACCCGACACTCGTAGGCAGGGGTGAGACACCCGACGCGCGATCCCTTCCCCCTCCCCGATGGTTACACTGGTCTGTATACTTCATAGATGCTCTGGCGTATACTGCTATATAGACTTCTTGGAGAATGAGAAATATACTGCTCCGTAAAATTCTTGAAGACTGAGACATATAGTCCTTTATTCATTTCTTGAAGACCGTAATTATAATGCACTTCTTAGAGAATGGCACATACTGCTCAGCAGTCTTCTTCAAGATCGATGTGTACACTTCATTAAGACAAATAAGATTTATGTTCAGTGCACGCCTTCATAACCGTTAATTTGTCTAGAAACACATAGTTCAGTTAATTAACTACGAGGGTAAGTTAATAAGTAAGACACAAATGGCTGTAGAAAAATAACTAAACATGATAACAACTTGAAACAAATGAACATCGTAAATTGATTAGAGAAATTAGACGTAGACAGTCAACAATTTTTAAACATGTTATGAGAAGAAATGGATTGGAGAACTTAATGACAACTGGCAAGACCGAAGGAAACAGACCAAGAGGAAGACCGAGAGGAAAATACCTGGATGGCTAGGCCACATGGCATGGACAGGACAGGAACACTGAGCTGATCCACGACTCTGTTGATCGAGTGAAATGGAGAGTCGTAACCGCCCACGCTTTCCGGCATGGCACATGATTGATTGATTCATAATAGCCTAATTGTTTACTTATTTACTTACTTACCTATTCAGCTATACGATGTCATTATTTCGACAATTTATGTAATGTTAAGTAAGATTTGCATCTCAAAACATACAAGCGTGTGATTGGGCAGAAGCTAAATGAAAATTTAAAATTTAATCGCTTGCAACGCAGTCGGTAGCTACTTGAGCGGTTTCCAAATTAGAGAATTATACGAAGCATCTGGTTTACAGAAAAAAAGACATTTACCGTTGCCACTCCAGTTAATTCTCAAAATGACTGTGTTTATTCAGTTGAAACAAAGAAAATACAAGTTCAGGAAAATCGACTTATACGAGAACGTGACCATTTCAGCCGCGGTATCATGGTATCAGTTGGTGTGTCTCGAATGGGGAAAACTAGTATTGTGTTCGTTGAACCAGGCCCCAAAGTAAACAGTGAATACTATTGTGAACATGTTCTGAGACAAGGTTTTCTGCCTGTAATTCAAGCGACATGTGATCGCTATAAGTGGACATTACGGCAAGACGGAGCTCCATCTCACACATCCAGAAATACGATCAACTTTCTTCGTCAGGAGAATGTTAACTTCATCGAACCAGACATTTGGCCACCGAACAGTCCTGATTTGAACCAAGTAGATTATGCCATATGGAGTGCTTTGCAAGAAAAAGTCTACTCCAGCGAATATGTATCAAAGTTGAGCAGCTCAAGTTGGCAATAATTGAAGAATGGAGAAATCTGGGACAGTAGCATAAACGAGTGGCGTCGACGCCGCATATATATCAACAACAAAAAGTAACAGAGATTAGGCATGACCATTATCAAATAATAGATCCCAGTCTATGCATGAGTAATCTTTATGGAGGATGACAAACTCACAGCCACCAGGGAGCCCCAAAAGGGACGAGTGTCGGGTGTGGTGCGGATCTATTTTCACCCCCTTTCCCGAGTGGATAGGGCATCGCCCGTCTGTCCGGGTTGGTGGGGAGATGCCCCCTGTCCGGGTGTGTCAGGTGTCGCCCTCCCCCTGTCCGGATGGGTCACAGGTGCCCCCCCCCCCACCTGCACTGGTGGGACAAGGGTCAGGTGTCGCCACCCCCCTGTGGCTTTTTCACCTGGTGCAGCTCTTCACTTTCCATGACCTTTTGCATTTTGTGGTCTAAATCACGTAGGCTATCATTTAGTGTGTCTGGTGGGACATGGGGATTTTGCGTTTTTAGCAGCCGGGGATCGATCAGGAACATTTTCTTAGCCATTCACATACCCACGACGCCTGTCAGTACATTTAGTATAAGGCCTAGTAAGACGCATGTGAATTCACCTTGTTGCAAGATCTGTTTCTTTTTCTTGACCCAAAGTTTCTCTGACGTTCTTGTGCCGTTGCAGACGTCTCTTCTGACCCGGTATCATGGGAACTTTACCTTTTAACACATTGTGACAACATTCGCAAATCGATTGGACGAGACCTGGGGAAGCTGTTTTAATGATGGCCTTCATGCGGCTGGTTTCGCCTCACCTAAAAAGCGCAGTGTGTGGCTGTGTCATTTAACCCGGTTCGAAATGATTATTTGGGGACGTAGTCAATTTGGTGCTGGTCGGGAAATATACAGCTTCTTAATTGGAGCTGGTCCGTTGTTTTGTGTTGCAGGTTGAGAAGCAAATACTCATGTGGAGCCGCTGTCCCGTCCTTAAAACTCTCTTGGACATAGGCAGTCCGACTTGGGTATATCTGTTTGACCAGATGCGTAATCTATAACTCGTCTCTGGGGTTCTTAAGCACTCCAAGGTTGAGCGAGTTCAAACTCATGGTTGTTCTTGCCAAATAGCTTCTATACATTATATACATAACGCTGAGGTTGCGATGATGTCTGCCCTTACTAAATAATGTAGTCAATCTTTCATCTCTCTCGGTCATTAGATCATCTATGACCACAAACCGTTGTCTATCCCCTATCCATTATTTCCATATCTGACAGGCATTCGTTACATTGGATACTCTTCATAGTTTTGTACATGGGTTGCCATTCGCCGTAGCACCGTGTAACCTACTCTTCGATCGGGATGATCGTGTCTGGGAGATGGGCTACAAACAGATGTACACAGATGAATTTACCGCTCTCTGGTGGACCCGCAATCTGCACCGTAAGAAGGTGCTTCCACTAGGATCCATCGCTAATAATAACTATATCCCTAGCCATAAGACTTGTTTTAACCAAACTGGTAAAGGGTTCAAGTCAAAAGACCCACAATGGTCATCAAAGGCCAGTAACTTTTCAAACATTTACTCGATTTTATACAACATTTATCTCCCTTAGACTTCGAGATATGAAAATTCATAATTCAGTCCTGATCTCTTCCCCGTGACGTCAACAGACGCAAAGAAGACACAATATGAAGGATTGAATCCTGACATGATTTGGCAAAACAACATGACATCCTGCTATTGGCTAGTTCAACACGACGGTAAGTTGGACTTAAACTGTGACTTGTAGTTCAGGCATCAGTGGCAAATTACTGAACGACACATTGGCTAGTAGATCATAAACAGTGAGTGAGTGAGTGAGTGAGTGAGTGAGTGAGTGAGTGAGTGAGTGAGTGAGTGAGTGGGTGGGTGGATGAGTGAGTCAGTCAGTCAGTGAGTGAGTGAGTGAGTGAGTGAGTGAGTGAGTGAGTCAGGCTAAAACACAATTGCCAATGTCTTGTCCATATGTTTTTTGTTCACTCGTTTTGAATTCAAGATTAATCCATAAACGTGCTTTGACGTCTACGAGGGAAAGTCAATAAGTAAGTCACAAATCGCTGTAGACAAATAACTACATATGATATCAACTTGAAACTAGTTTAGTTTTATACATACATTGTCTCTTTATTTCTCAACATAATTTCCACCAACATTGATGCATTTATCTGACATTGTCATGAAGAAGCAACACTCCTCTAGTCAGCAGTCCTGGACGTTTTCTTCGAATTGCATTATGAAGCATTTGATAGAACTTCACAGTACGATTCAGAATTCACATTGGCACCTTTCGTCTTGAAATTTGTTAAAAGCACTCCTTGACAATTCCAGAACACTTTCAGCATAACCTTCCCTGCTGATGGCGTAACCTTGAATTGTTTGGACACAAGGCGAAGAAGGATGTTTCCATTGTATTGAAGCACACTTTGATTCAGGCTGGTAGCGATGCACCCATGATTCGGCCCCAGTAACAATCCTGTTCAGCATGTATTCTCCTTCACCTTCGTATCGACAGAGATGATTCAAGGACAGGCCAAATCGGTTCATTTTGTATTCCTCTTTCAATTGTCTGGGTACCCACCTTAGCACACTTTCTTAAATTGCATGCATTATGCTGTATGCTGAACCATGTGAGCACCCTATTGCAAATGCTACTGAGTCTATCGTTACTCGCCTGTCACCTCTAACCCACTGCACGGATGCTTCTGTTGCAATCTCAACAGGACGACCAGGCCGGATTTCATCAACAATTTTGAGAACGTTTTCCACCCAGCTATGCACCGCTTTACGGGATAAACATTTGTCAGCATAAACAGGAAGCATTTCCTTATGAATGTCCTTTGCAGGGAGTCCTTTTGTCCACAAAAATCGCACAACAGCACGTTGCGCTTTGGTTGTACACTCCGTAAGTACAGTTGCCATTTTATTTATGCGCTGCGTATGGGACACCTAGCACCACCTGACGAACGGAAATATAAAGTTCGATGTTGCTGTCACCTAATTACACCTGTAGAAAACACCAACTACATTTACCTGTCATCCCATAGAACAGTGTGACTTACTTATTGACTCGTCCTCGTGGTAGCACTGCACTGATTTTTGTGTGTGAATTAGCTTTCCTTATTACCAGTGCCCCTCGCCATCAGGCAAACCTACTCCGACTTCTGAGGTGCTTTAATTTACGTCCGCAAGTCAATGGCGAGAAGTCACTAATTTAATCCAACTGACCGGTGTAGGTTTTGAACACGCACCCTCGGCATCATTACAAACGCCATGAGCTCTCTTATCCATTCGGCCATGCTGTCCTCCGTCTTCTCTATACTATTCGTTTCTGCCTTTTCGTCTCTTCTCTGTGTCATCATCATCAAGAGCCCTGCCTACTGGCGTAGGCGTTCATGGCTCTCCATAGATCTCGGTGTTTGGTTTTCTGGATCAACTATGCTACTGATATTCCTCCATGCCACTGTCTCAGTCCATCCAGCATCAATTCTCTTGGTCTGCCTCTACCTCACTTCCCCTCGATCTTTCCAGTTTTCACGATGTTCTCCAATGCTTCTCTTCTCATCACATGACCGAAGAAAGATGTTTGTCTCTTTCTTATTGTTGTATAAAATATTCTAGTTTCATTAGCCTGTTTCAGGCAGTCGTTGTTAGTTACTCTGGCAGTCTAAGGAATTCGCAACATTCGTCTCAGGAACCACATCTCTGTTGCTTCTAATTTCTTGTTAATTTGTTCATTTACATTCCAAGATTCACTGCCATACAGCAAAGCTGATTCTACATAGCACTCCCAATTGCGATCCTCCGCCCGAAACCGTTGGCATAATGAGGTGTCTAGTTTGGTGAGCGCTGCCCAACATTCAGAGCTAACACAAAATCTCAAAATACACTGCAGTCCTTTTACCCACAAACAACGCACAACTCAGTGTATTTTGAGATTTTGCTCTTTTTTTTTTTTATAGTGGACTCCAGACAAACGCTTTTCTTGTTAGGCTATTCTCTTCCTTTTTCTCGTATGTTCTGCCCAGCGGTTGTTCGTCAACTCTTGATTGACTTATATTTGTCTAGTTCTCTCCATGAGCTCAACATCTGTGATTATGTCATACTATTTTATTCTGCGCAGGCAACAATTAGTGAATGTTTATAGCTTATTTGTAATAGTTTTATCTTTCTTCATGTTTCTCATTGACGTCCGGTCTTTGTCGGATATGACTGTGCCACCGCATGACAATACATGGTACTATGTGCTTTGTGTTAGCTCTGAAAATTGGGCTGCGCTCACCAAACCCGACACCTCATTGTGCCAACGGTTTTGGGCGGAGGAACGCAATTGGGAGTGTACAAGCCTTACCATAGTGAGAGGAAATGCATCCTAAAGGCTAAATGTCATGGTAGGGCAGACCATGCTATAGGTCTTGGTCGGCGGCTGGTCTAGGATCGAAGTTCCGATAGGCGGACAGTTAGAGCATTGTTTTGATCTTCTGACGGTTTTGCATCTTGTCTTGTTCCAGACGTTTTTGTGTTACCTTTCCTCTCGAGTAAACTAGGCAGGCCGAGAGCGTGATTACGCTGCATGGACCATACATGGTATCTAAATAAATTCAGCCCAGGATGTGTGCTATGATGAGGTATCACTCTATTTTACAAGCAATCGTCTATAAAGGCGACAAGGTGCCAGATATATACGATAGTTCTGACTCAGCGTTAGAATTGAAAATTTTAAGTTTAATAATTAACGGTCACGAATGTTGTGAACTCCCTGGACTGACAGAGCAACTAACAACGATTTCCTGAAATAGGCTAATGAAACTCGAACGTTATATATAACAATTAAAAAGAGACAAACAGCATTTTTGTCGGTCATGTGCTGAAAAACATCTGATGACTGCAAAAATGTGGTTTCTGAGGAGAATGCAAAGAATACCATGGACAGACAGAAAAACCAATGACCAAGTACTACAGGAGACAAATGAAAATCGTAAATTGATTAGAGAAATTAGACGTAGACAATAATTTTTTTTTTTTTTTTTTTTTTAGAAGAAATGATTTGGAGAACTTGGTGACAATTGGCAAGATTGAAGGGAACAGACCAAGAGGAAGACCGAGAGGAAAATACTTGGATGGCTTGGCCACCTGGCATGGACGAGACAGGAACACTGAGCTGATCCATGACTCTGGTGATCGAGTGAAATGGCGAATCATGACCGCCCACGCTTTCCGGCATGGCACATGATTGATTGATTGATGATAAGAAAGGCATTGGAGAACATCGTGACAACTGGAAAAATCAAGGGGAAGAGAGGCAGAGGCAGGCCATGAGAAATGATGCTGGGTGGATTGAGACGGTGGCATGGAGGAATCCGGTCTGCGTGGCCATGGCGTTGCGAACGCAATTCGTAATGGCGCTTACCCGCGTGTAAAACACAGCGTCGACCGATTTGGCAGCAAGCCGTGTCTCGCTGGTTTTAACCTGTTGGTATGGGAGCCGGTCGTTCAGAAAGCAATGGCAAACTACTGAAAGTAAAATCTTGCCAAGACATCAACAACGGCAGTAAAATGCTGGTGTTTACTGCAACGTCCTGTAAGAGATATGCAACTTTAGAAAACAAACATCAATATTGGTGGAATATCATCAGCAGGGTTTGTCCAGAACACTAAAGATCGAGATCTGTAGAGAGACATGAACGACTACGCCAGCTGGCAGGGCACTTGTTGATGATGAAGTGTCAATCAACCAACCAATTGTTTACTTCATCAAGACCACAAACATATTGTGT